>CM059191.1:22419847-22456156 GCA_030323885.1 Branchipolynoe longqiensis
AACCGTTCATTGATTTAACCGAGCTTTGGCTTCAACTTTGACTTGGCTTTGGCAAAAATGTGGGTGCATTATGAATGCAATATACAATGTATGTGGACACTTTATTATTATTTTTCATGTATATACAGTCTAACCCAGTTAAACCAAGCTCAGTTAAACCAAACGATCGGTTAATCCAAACTTTTTCGGCCGCCCGGCAAAATACTACTATTTATCATATAAAAAAGTCTCAGATGACCTTATAACCACATGATAGTTTGGTTTAACCAAACCGGAAGTGGCCTCGGGCCCGACAATTTTGTTTGGATTAACCGACTTTGGTTTAACCAACTTTGTTATATAATAAATGGTAGTAGTTTGCCGGCCGCCGAAAAAAGTTTGGATTAACCGATCGTCTGTTTAACCGAGCTTGGTTTATCAGAGTTGTACTGTATTATTCTAACTTTGCTTAGAGTGTCATGGTGTTTGTCATTAGGACTGGGAGACCAGTGCCTCAGTTAGCACTGACATGATATTCATTATTGGCGTAATGTGAATTTTTGCAACGTTTAGCAAAGAACATGATGAACACAGTTACATGATGAAGCGTAGCCATTAATGGCGTCATAATTAGCCTTTACAGTCTCCTCAATAGCTGAAGTGAGATACAAAAAGATATCTAAATTTATTGAAATTGGACCAACGTCTGTTTTTCTCATGGCGCGTCACATGCGTGATGGTAAACATGCCCAATTCCCAATTAAACTGAAATTTATAAATCACCACTTGTGTTCAGCGCGTAGCATTAAATGAGGCTTCAATTTGAAGCCACCGTTGTTACGAGATAGCATAAGGAAAGGGAGGCACTATCCTGTCGGCTTCCTTCTTATTTCCAAACTTGGAAACGATTGAATTATATACAGTAAAACCTCTCTAAATGGACCGACGATCGGACCGACTTTAAATAGTGTATTTAGGGAGGTGGTCAGTTAGGGTTTTATTTTAATTGTTAAAAGGATATTGTATGGGCCATCATTTGGGATCCAACTAAAGCAATTGATATAGGGAGTGGTCAATCTGTGGAGGTGATCGGTCAGAGTGTAGAATGGCTACAGCTCGAATCTGTGGTTGTAGTGAAATCAATACTGTGGTTGTAGTGAAATCAATATAGTGAAATCAATACAGACAAAGAGAAAGGAAGAGTATAAAGTGTAAAGGAAGAGAGAGTCAAACCCTCTGGTTTATTATTTATATGGTACATGGGTTCATTGTAGAGTATTACCCCACCCTTTTTCCCCAATGGGAAACAAGCATTCTTGGCCCTACCAATGGGGATCTAGCATTCCTGGTCATGGCTACCAGTGATCTGCCCACCACCACCAAGGTGTGTGGCCCCCCTGGCCACCACCAACCTTGACCCGAAGTGTGGTGATCCTACCCAGCAGAGGGGGAGGGTGTAGGCCCTGAGTGCCCTCACACACAGCCCTGCCAGCACCACCATGTCTATTTACATCCCACTAAGGCACCACCAGCACTTACATGTATATACATACATGCGGTTGGTCACGTACACCTGTTTAGTAATAGATCATTTGCATTCCCCCCGATGCCGTAAATCGGAATATTTTACAAGAGGTTTAACTGTAATAATATTTGTTCAAATATCATATCGAATCCAATCAATAAAAATATTACTATATTCACTATGATATATATATATATATATATATATATATATAAATATATATATAAATATATATATATAAGTGGGTGCACCTTCGGCATAGTGGGGGGATTTGTGGGGCTAACCTCGTTAGGTCCCCATATATGCGCATCTGGTACACAAATGCCCTAAGTGCTAAGAAAGGCCTAATTGTTCCTCCCTTCACGAGGTGGTGCCTAATAGTATATATATATATAGAGAGAGAGATTGGCTTGCCTGTGAGGGAAGGGAGTTTGAACCTTTGGATCGAACCCGTCCGAGGCACAGTCTGGCTGTTGTTAGCCCGCAGTATTAATTGCGATGTTTACGGTATTTGCATGTGTTTACCCTTTGCTCTGGCTGAAGAGGCCTAGCACTGTATTGCACTGGTATCTATATAGGCTTGGTTGGATTTCCATTTCGTCTGTGTATTTAGATATAATTGTGTGCTCTTGTCTATACCATGTCCATGTTGTGTGGTCGATGCACTAAACCTGTGAGTTGACATGTGTAATCCCACGGTCGTCTTGCTTTCCTTCCACTCTTACTATATATATAGCTATATCCACTAATTACTAACATTAATACTATGATACGTTATATATATATATATCAATATATATATATATATATATATATATATATATACACGCTTCGATTTTATTTGAGTTATTCTTGAATATTTCAGGACATTATTTATGACTATGGAAATTAAAGAAAGGGAAAAAGCTGATGGAGAAAGTCTACCTGACCAATTACATTTTCTGTCCTTCCTTCTAGAAGTTTAACATAATTATACTCCTTTGAATAATTAACTTGGTAGTGTTAACTAATTGCTCTGGCTATCTATCTAGTGAGAATGCGTGCATATTTATCTGGTAGTGTCTAAATAGAAATTGTTTATTTTAGTCAATTTTGAGAAGTGAGATAATTTGGCCAACAGAGTGTTCGTTTGTTTACCCCTCTCTATGTCATTCCTAACTAGCGATTTATATTAGTAAAAGTAAATTTGGTAATGCTTAGTAAAGCCAATATAAATACAACTTTGCTTGGCGAAAAGATGGTGAAAATAAAAAACAACATAATGAGAAAAAGTCTGCTCCATCCCGCGTTTTTTTTTTTTTTTAGCAGGTAATCGTTAATAAATAATAACTGCGTGGTTAATACAATTCTTTTCGCATTTAATGACACTACTGTTGGCAAGAATTGCGCAGCATTGTTTGTCCGTTAGATGTATTGTCATTTGTTTCACATAGTCACTAGTCTTGGTAATTCTTTCGATAAATCGTTTATTTTATCTACATTTGCTGCTTAAGTACAGAAATTTCACTCGTGGATAAGATTCTAGAAGTGCTCTTCCTCCTTCCACTGTCCCTTCCCCTATCCCAGTATTGTCAAGTGACAGCTAGGCTAGATAGCGATAAGTACAAATTGGTAAAGGCCCAGTCACACCTTACCGGATAGGGGAACCGGATAGAAAACGGACACTGTCTGGTGAAATATGTCAATGTCCGGCTTATATATGGTAGGCATCCAGCGTTTCCGTTCTCTATCCGGTGGTGTCCGGCTTGTACCGTGGCAAGTTTTGAACATGCACAAAACTTGTACTGGATACCGCCGGACTGACGTGTATGGTTTAAGTCTGTTTAGTCCATTTTGTCCAGTTCATGTCCGGTACCTATCTGTTACGTCTCCGGTTTGCTCCCTGAATAGTCCATTGACAGTGTTGCGGGAATTCGGTCCGTCGTTTTTTTTAATATGTTTTCGGCAGTCTGGTACGTGTCCGGTTGATGTTCGGTCCATCCGTTTGACATTCCGTTGTTATCCGGTGTCATCCGGTTATCATCCGGTTATCGTCCGGTGGCTATTCATTAATGTACGTTCCTTGTCCGTTTAGCATTCGTTTTGTGCGGTGGCCTTTGACCCAATAGCGCAACATTTCGACACATTTCGGTACATTTTGATACCAAACAACACAGGACTAGAAAATTCTTTGTCCGGTTGTGTCTGGTGCTCAATCTGGTAAGGTGTGACAGGCACTTAAGTCATTGATTCGACTTGACCAGGGTTCAACCCAAAAGATTCAAATCCCATGACCTGCCAAATGGGAAATAGTGCTCAACTCATTCGGCTAAACGCATGAATAATTTCGCACAGACATCTATAATGACTGTAAACTTTTATCTATCGCATCACTATTGTCTATACCTATAATTATAAATCATTCACATAATTAGAAAACATGATTGCCGACCTAGCATTTAGATGGCTGTCTTAACCAACTAGTACTAGGATGGCTTGAGATAAAAGCATCTGAATTATTCAAAACACTCCTGCAGGGTTATCTGACTGGAAAGAAATGAAGCCACGATTATCTACTTGTGTGTATTTCATGGCATTGTACCAATAATGTTTTAATGTAAATAGCATGCGAGACCTCTTTACCAATGAAAAACAAAGACACATTTTTGAGTTCATAAGAACAACTGGGCTGTTACCTCTTGTAATTTTGCCTGTCTTGTGAGTAAGATGTTGGTGTCTTTACTGACACCAATTTACCCATTTCAAATTAGTTTCTGAGATAAATTGTACTGTCACTTGACACATATTTCTGATCTATGAGTAAATTTCAATATAAACATAAAGGTGGTTGACATTTCTTTCATGAACAAAGAGTGACAGTATAAATTCCGGTAATTTTCGCCATGAATTTGGTATGATATGCAATGGGGTACGTTGGGTTTTGATATGATATGACATGAAATCATCACCATTCAATAAATATATCGTATTATTGTGGTCAAGTTCTACAAAATAATATGACAACAATAAATTATGTCCACTGTCGTCTTACAAAACCCTCTGGCGGCAATAATGGAACTGATTGTGTATGTAGATGCTCAATATCAAAGACCCTATAATACTAAGATGGCTCATTCCCTATCTCTCCCATGGTAATGTAAATTTTGCAGTGCCACCTTGTGGTGGGTTTGATCAGCCCAGCTGCTGGTTGGTGTTTCACATGTAAACACATACAATTATATTATACATGAGATAGGTAAGTGTGAATACACATCAATATAAAATTGCTATGAACAAATACACATCATGATCAGCATCATCATCATCATCGCCATCATCACACATCTTTCACATTCCTATATACATTTATACATATAATATACCGCCTGTTTAACCAAGAGAACAGCCAGTGCACCAAGTGTTGGGTTTGATCATTTTGATTACACAATACAAGCTGAGTGAGCCGTCTTAGTATTATAGGGACTTTGTCAATATGCAACATGCTTTGTGGAAAATGGCTTACACAGGATTTCCACTTCCAACGGGCCCTCTGCCGCCACCGGGAGAACTAATGTAGGTAGACAGTTCTCTGTAAAAGAAAATATATATCTGATCGAGCTTGTCCACTGCCAACTCGCTATCTGACAGCAGTGGCAAGAAATAAAAGTGTTGGTAGCATCTCAACACTGTACATCATGCTTTGCGAAAAAGGTCTTACAGACAATTTCCATCCAACCTATGATGGCTGAGAGGAGAACTAACATTGTAGGTAGCAAGCAGCTCACTGTGCATGCTCTGCAGAAAAGGTCTATTGACCGATATTTAACCACCTCAATGCGAAGAAGGATGGTGGATAACGTGTGGTCTCCAATGGTAATATGGTTTCTTTGCATGTACAAACACATTGTTTGTTTACTGTTTTATGTCCTAGCAACATCTAAGGTCATATCAAACTTGGTACCGACTTCTGACAGTGCACACTCATGATGACGTTATAGTTCTGCCCCACTGGGAGACCAGGCCACCGGCACCATGACCTGATATCCCAAATAGTCACATTATCCTGACACACTGTGCTAACCAGTCCTTGTCATATATTAATGCAGAGCGCCAAGCTAGGTAGCGACAAGTATCAATTTGATAAGTCATTGGTTTGAGTCGGCTGGGATTCAATCTCCCAACCTTCCCCATGGGAAGTCTGCACTCTACCGATTCGACCACCGCGTCTGGTTGTGCAAACAGATGATAACGTATGGTGTTATTAATGCACCAACTGTAGAAAGCGCTGGTGAACCCAACGCACCTATTGCATGTGTTCAGCTTGCCTAAGACTGGGCAGCCTCTGGTATTCAGGCAGAACAACCACTGAGAAATATCACAGCCAACTGGACATGACCTATAAGCATTACTTGATCGTCTTGCACTGGCCTGCTTGGACAGACACTAGGGCTGACAATTGAGTGAGGAGTGCCCATGTCCTGACGGCATTTTCCTAGTGTCTGAGATAGTATCAGCATGACCATAGGAACTTTCGGACCATGAATAGGCCCTAAATAATTTTCAGAGAATAGGTTGTTTCAAGGTAAACAAATTAATTCTTATGTGAATGTTGATCACGATAATTGTGAATACGTAAATGTGTGTTGACCTTGTTACTGAGCCTTGAAGTCCTAGCAATATGTAAGGTCATGACAGATACAGACTTATGCCACTGTCACATCCACATAATGGCCCTATCACACTACGATGTAACGCGCCAGCATAGGGACAACGTGAAAATAAAATTTAACACGTTGAAAATCTCGGCGTAATATGCAAATACGGGCCCAAGTTGGACGTCAATGACATGAGCATAATGTCGGTCTAGCGTTGTGATAATGAGAGAGGACAAAGGAATTATTAATTGTGTCAACGTGAGACTAGCGAGACCCCAGCGCGCGACGTCAGCCTAGCATGACAGTAGCGGCGGCTTAGCGTTGCTTAACGTTGCCATGTCCAACTCAAGCGTTTTCCCGACGTGATTTGACGTCGACCCACCGAGAGGCTAGCGTCAACCTGGTGTCAGTCCAACGTCACCGGCGTGAGCCGCCCATTCCTCCTCCCTGTGCATCACTATGACTTAACGCAATGTTGATCTAGTGTAGCCGATGCATCCCTCCCGCACGTCTAATGTCAGCGTAACATGAGTGTAACGTCATCCAAACTTCACTGCATCACGTCGAGCTACGTCGAAAGTTTTGGACATGTCCCAAACCTGGATGTGCGCTGATGTAACCTGACGCTGATGTAACCTGGATGTACTCGACGTAACCTGACATAACTCGACGTAACTCGACATCAGTATAACATAAGCATGACGTAACTCGACGTACCTCAATGTAATGACCAAAATTCACCCACATCGGCTTACATTACCTCCTTACGTCGTAGTGTGACCGGCCTAATAGTGGATGTAGTGGAACGTAGGTGAACGTAGTGGAGGCTAACATGGGTCAAACGTGGTTTAAGTATGTTAAACTCCATTGAAATACGTTAAGGTATGGCAGGTTTTGGTATGGATAAATATGTTACGGTATGGATAAATATGTTATGGTGTGGATAAATATGTTATGGTACGGATGCCGGTATGTTCAACTACATTCAACTACGTTAGCCTCCACTACGTTCACCTACGTCCACTAACGGATATGTTGTCAGGGCTTTGTCCAAGTATGCTAGAGCCTGCTAGAGCATACTAGAGTATGCTAGAATATGCGAGAATATGTTAGCATCACGGATGCAAATTCAGCCTCTAACATAGCGCTCTTTTGAACATGTCCAAAAATTAAATGGGACATCACGGATCACCAACGTTATTACCAAGTTAACATCACGGACAAATATGGATGCCAGGACATTCAACTACGTTCAACTACATTAGCCTCCACTACGTTCAACTACGTCCACTAACGTGTATGTGACCGGGGCATTAGTGACCATCAATGGGCATAAGTTTGTTTGCTGTGCGTCATGCATAGCATTAGCAACCATGCTCTAGAGAACCCTTAAGTGGCCATATTTACATCACCTGGTTCTATTTACATTATCCTGCCATTATTCTAATCAGGAATTGCCGGGTATGTTCAGATCTAGGAAATGTAGCAAACTGCATGTTTTTTTTTTTCTCAGTTCTTAATTTGAATCGGCCTCCAATTGATCCCATGACCACCTGCGTGGAAAACAGGCGCAATATTCATACAAGCTTCCTTCCGGTGCCGTTATCATTCTTACAATGATCCCATAAAAAATGGAGAGCAATAGATCTGTCTCCCTCTCCCTCCGTCCCTCTCCCTCCCAATCTCCCTCCTCCTCTCCCTCTCTCTCTCGGCTTTACTTTATATTTCGCACCCACATACAATCATCAATAAGCCAGGTGAACGATTCAACGTGTGTAACCTCCATTAAAGGGCCCTGTTCTGACACCTGTTCCACCCTGGATGAAGTTGTTCTTTGGCTATAAATCATACCAGAATACATCACACTCATGATTCAGCCAGTGTGCAAAGTGAATCCGGGCGATTGTAAAACACCTTCGATTTTGCTGGTATGTCTCAACCCTTGAAGTTTCATAGTACGATGCTCTTGAGTTTCAGCCTTTGTTTTAACTAACATATTAGGGTGACTATTGTCGTCTACTTTATGGTAACTCAAAAGAATTTTAATATGAAATATTTAACCTTGGAGCATAGGAATATAGAAGTGAACATGTGCCAAAAAAAAATCAATCTATTTTGGTGTTAACGTCGAAATGTTGGACATGATAGGCATCAACAATGAAAGGGTCGATTAAATTGAGGTAGTATTGATTCTATGCAGCAATAAATCTTTAATAAATGCACTGGTATCAAGGCTAGTGATGTGGGATCAATTCCACGTAGGTGCTTTGATCTTTTAATTGGGATTCTTTCACCACGCTATGCAGTTTTAAATTCACAAGTGTGGTTATTGTGATGGCCCACGGTCTTCCACACTGCAACACACTCATGGAAGAATGCCAAGATTTAGTAACATTACGCTTCAAACTGGTTTATTCCAAAACCTATCCGCTCTCCGCGGCATCAACAGTCAACTGACCCGCCCCCTAATGTCGCCTCTATAGGTGGGTGGGGGGTGTGCTAGCCACACGCCGTAGAGGGCAGCTCAGTCGGGGCTCTGCCCGGTGGCTAGCGTGCCGCCACCTAGCACAGTTCTGTGTAACTGCGTAGGTGTATGGTATAGTGTCTGCCACCACCGCGTGGTAGTGGAGCTCATGTACAGACTACTACATTATTAAATGTGGGACATTTTCCTAAATGTCGAAATACACTCGCACAGCATAAAAGGCAAATTTGGGATAGTTGGGATGAAATAGAATCACTACCATGTCGAAAAATTATAGTTTCATAGAGGGCATGGATTGACTAGATTTACAATTATAATATATGGGCTGGTGTAGTCAGGTACGTTCTACTAGTTCTAGTATGTGAAAATGATAGAAGCATACAGGGTCAGGATTTAATGGATTTACAGTATTGTCATATTGACAGATGCCCAGGCATTGATATGTGAATGCTTATTATGGCCATGGAGACATGCAATCTGCCTTAACAAAGCTGACAATGCCTCACACTGAGGGGTGGTAATGTAACACAAGCAAACGCATTGTCACGTGATTGATGGGCAGTTGGGTCCATACAGCCTGCAACCTTGCAGTATAAATCAAATAACATGAAGATGGTTTGCTACATTTAATCTGTCTGAAATGGTTAAAATTTGCATAACGTAACAAGTATCATCTATTTAAATATATATATATTAAGTTGATAATTGTTCATGTTAACTTAATATGGGTAATTTGTGGCGGGGCGGGGAAGTGGTAAAGATAAGCCAATTCATTCGCCGGACACTGCTTCTGCAAACTATCATTAATATGGGTAATTTGTGGCGGGGCGGGGAAGTGGTAAAGATAAGCCAATTCATTCGCCGGACACTGCTTCTGCAAACTATCATCAGATCATTTCCAGATTGCTGCATTCATTGATCACTACAGCCACCACCTAGCGGTCGTAGAGTCAATTGTCATTGCCAATCGGCTTTCTTACCTACTAATTTCCATACTGTTATTATCGGGAATGTGATTGGGTGCAGGAAAAAACACTGAAAATTTGTTTATGTTATCGTGGGGATATACAGCAGCATCCCACTGAGTCGCGAGAGGGATGCAAATAGTATATTTCAGAGGTGTTTCGGCGGCCAGAAAAAAAAAACTGAATTAAAAAATAAATAATGGGATTGCGGTTTTGGCGGCCAGAAAAAAAACGGAATTCCGGTTAAAACCATAGAAATCACATGCCTGTATTATGTTATGCTGCCACCTAGTAGGTTTCTCTTCCTCCAGGTGCTGATGTCAGAGCCTTTCCCTGCTCCAACCATCAGTCGCCGCTTCGACACAAACCTGCAAGGTTGAGCCAATCACCGAACTTTGCCGCCGCCCACTCCTCAGCTACACAAGGGCAGTTGATTGGTGGGGTTAAGATCCTAAGCGTCCCCTTCGAACTGTATCATTAAGGTCCATATTGTCGATTGAATAAAAGCAATGTATACCACTTCTGGTCTGGTCATGAAATATAATCTATCTTATTTTAGTTTGAAGTAACTTTTATTATGAATTGCTAACTTTGAAGATGTGAAGTGCAAAAATGCCAAATTAATTTCGGTGTGCACGTCAAAATCTGTTATCAGAGGCGTTAATAATAAGGGATTCTATTACGACTCCCTTCTCGGATATGCAGGATCAAATCTAGATAAGTTTATTGGTTTAGATAGTATGATGCTTTCATCAGACAATGCAGCTTTAATTAGTAAAGATTTACAAATAATGGGCATTGCACTGTGAAAGGAATTCAAATTAACTTGAACATTAAAATACTGCAGCAGGGTGCAACGGTGTAGATGAAAACAGTACCAGTCACATATCAAAACACAACGTTTAAAAGTGCATGGTGTTATCTGTGGCGGAGTTGTTAGAGTGTCTGACTTTTTTCTAGGTCAGACTCCTAATCTGAAGGTCAGTGGTTCGATTCCCCGTGCCCCCACCTCTGCCAATTTGGATTTCCACTGCTGTGTTTAACTTACAGCGACATCGGTCGTAATGCAAAGCATTACGTTTGATGCGAGGAAAGGAAGAGTCCCTCGCCTCCCGCCCTGTCGCGCAGCATTCGCGCCTCGCGCGACACCTGCTGCTCACCCTCGCCCTCCCCCGGCCCTGAGCGTTCACGCCTTCCCTGCCACTGCTCACTTCCTCCCTTATAAGGCCGCCCGCCGGCCTCCTTCAGCCATTCGCCTCCAGTCTCCTCCACGCCGCCCTTCTTCTACTTTGGATCTACTCCACCTCGGACTGCTACTCCTCGGCCGATCTACACCATGCCCAGGCGCGGAAAAGGAAAGAGCCGGAAGGGCGCCAAGACGTCCGGCATGACCACGCCGGGACCCTCCTCGGGCTTCCCGGGAGGCTCCGTCCCGTCGACGGCCCCGGCGTCGCCCGCAGCACCCTCGGAGGACTCCACCAGCCAGACGGCCCTCCTCATCGAGGCCATCACCCGTCTCACCAGCCGTATGGACACCCTAGAGACGGGGCAAGCCCGAGGGGCTCCGGGGAGCCTCCCGCCCACGCCGAGGCGGGAGCCCGCCTACAGCCTGCCGCATGTCCCGGCGCCTCGGGCATCCGCCGCAGCCGGGAGCCGGCCGCCGCCTCCACCTCAAGCGACTCAGCCAGGAGGCCTACACCCGCAGTACGAGGGGTACACCCGTGCCCACGCCAGCTCGGCGCCGCCGCCTACATACCGCCAGGACCCCGTGGATCATAACCCAGCATCCGCGGCCGACGTGGTGCGTGAGATACTGGCATCCGCCGAGGCGCAGCATACCGTGCGCCGCAGAGGTATCCCCATTGATTACGTATTTCCCTGTGACCTCGTGGAGAGGGGGACGGGACGCAAGGCGGTGAAGCTCGGAGAGGCCACTAAGGATGAGTATAACCTCGCCCTCCTCTCCATGGTTAACCACCCCTCCTTCCCGGATCACTCCCTCCAGGGCCTACACCACCACCACCTCACCGTCATGAGAGATATCCTCATCCACCCCTGGCCAACCGTCCGCCGGTACTCGGAAACAATTTTTTCCTGGATCGCGGACGGGAGGCTTTCTCAGGGGTGGCACGACCCTGTGGCCCTCAACATGCTCAGGGTCGACTCCCTCACCACCCCCGCCCAGCAGCCCTCCGCAGCCGCCCCCGCCCGCCCAACAGACCCAGCCAGAGCCCGCCAACAAACCCGCCCGCAGCCCGAGGCCCGGATCACCTACAGCAGGGACCTCCACGGGGCCCCCTGCTCCTCTTGGAAGCGGGACCCTGCATCCTGCACCCAAGCCGGCCCGGGGGAGGCCCACGGCCAAGGGGCCACCAGGCAGCGGCACACCTGCGCTTATTGTGCCAATGTGCGCAAAATGTTAACTGCGCACAGTGAGGATGTATGCAACTCCAAGCGCAACCGTGAGCGCGCGATGCCCGCCACCTCGGCAGATTTTTAGTCCGCCGGGGCCCCCCGCCGGCCCGGAGGCCCTTAACCGGCCCACCACTGCTCAGCTCAGCCCCGCCGATACCCACAAGCTAGCCAGCCCCCATACCACCAATCCCGGCCTCGGACCGCCGCTCCTCCTCGGACCGATCCGACCGGCCAAACACAGGGCCGCCCCGGGCACCAGCAGCGTGCCCGAGGAGTATCCACCTCTCACCCCCTGCCCACCTCACCGCATCGCCTGCCACCAGCACCCCCCCCCAGCACCGCCTCCCACCGCACCGGTACCCTCCTCCGCCGCCAACAAGCCCCAGCCGCCTCCATACAACCAGCACCAGCTGTCTACCAGCACCGTCGACCCAGACTTCCACCTCACCCTCGGCGACACCGCCTTCCTCACCCCCCCCGACTCCGAACCCGACCCCCCCTCCCCTCCCCCCGGCCCCCCCTCCCCCCACCCAGCACGACTTCGCTGCCCCCCTCGCCCGCCCCCACTGAACCTCCTCCCCCGACTGCCGCCCAGCCCCCGCCCCCGCCCCCACACTCGACGAGCCCACCGTCGACGTCATTAACCCCCACCTCCAGGACACCCTCCCAGCCGCCCCCTCCTGCGGCCCCACCCCCTCCCAGTACCGCTCCACCCTTCTCTCCACCTGGCCCCACACCTCCGGCGAGGCGTGGGCCCGCTACCCCGCATTCAACCATGCCTACACCACCCACCGGAAAGCGGGCCTTCCTAATTTTTTGGCCGCCCGCATTCCCCATCCCTCTGGCCTCCACATCCCCACCTGGCGCACCCGCCTCCGCCACTACCCCGACCCCGCCGTCCTCAACTTCCTCGAGTTCGGTTTTCCCGCCAACTACTCCGCCTCTACCCTTCCCCGCCCCTCCTACTCCAACCACCGTGAGCCCCCCGACTACCTCTCCCACATCCGGGACTTCGTCGACACGGAGCTGGCCCTCGGCGCCCTTATCGGCCCCTTCACCGTCCCCCCCTTCACCCCTTGGACCCAGGTCTCCCCGATGATGACCCGCCCCAAGGCCGACTCGGGCAAGAGACGGGTCATCGTCGACCTCTCCTACCCCCCGGGGGCGAGCGTGAACTCGGGCATCCCCCGGCGCGAGTTCCTCGGGGAATCCCATACCTACACCCTGCCCTCCGTCGCCGACGTAGGCCGCCGCCTCATCGACCAAGGCCACGGGGCCTACGTCTGGACTGCCGACATCTCCCGGGCATACCGCCAGCTCCATGCTGACCCTCTATCCTGCCCTCTGTTCGGCATTTGCCTCGACGGCAACACCTACATAGACCTTGCCCTCCCCTTTGGGTGCCGCACCTCGGGCGCCACCTGCGTTCGCGTCACCGCCGCAGTGGCCTGGATCATCCGGCGCGAGGGCATCCACGCCCTCGTCTACGTCGACGACTTCATAGGTTGCGAGGGCTCCTACCTGAGGGCGTGCCAGGCCTTTGACGCCTTCCTCACCCTCACCGCTGCCCTCGGCCTCGACGTAGCACCCGGAAAGTGCCATCCTCCCGCTGTCCGCCTCCTCTGGCTAGGGTTCGCCCTCGACAGCGAGACGATGACCATCCGAGTCGCCCCCGCCAAGATCCAGGCCCTCATCGACGACTGCGACGCTCGCATCGCCCAGCCCACCCTCGGGAAACAACAGCTCCAAAGTCTCCTGGGCCGCCTCAACCATGTAAGCGGCTGCGTGCTCCCCGGCCGGAAGTTCATGGCCCGGCTCCTCGGGGCGCTCCGCAGCTGCTTCGGCGCCGCCTCCATCACCCTCGCCGACGACGCCCTCCGGGATCTGAGGTGGTTCGCCGCCTATGGACGGATCTCCAATGGTATCCACCTCCTCCGAGCCCCGGAGGGCCGCCGCTGGGTGATCAAGTGCGATTCCTGTCTCACCGGAGGCCGCGCCCACTCCCCCACGCACTACTACGCCCGAGGGTACTCCTCGGGGTTCCGGGCGCGTTTCCCTTCAATCCACGAGCTCGAGGCGGTCAACCTCATCGTCGCCCTCCACTCTCTCCCCCCGGGAGATATCGCGGGGGCGACAGTGGTGGTGTACACCGACAACATGGCCTCGGCCACCGCCCTCGAGTCGGGACGCGCCCGAGACCCTACCCTCGGGACCTGCGCCCGGGAGCTCTGGTTGCTGGCGGCCTCCGGTTCCTTTCACCTTCACATCACCCACCGACGCCCTAAGCCGCGCCCACCTCGCCGGCCCCTGGGCCGAAACGGCCCGGAGCGAGGTGGCCCGCCTCGGGCTTGCCCCCACCACCGCCTCACATGACGCCTTCCCTTTTCACCCTGCATTATAGGTTACCTGCCCGCCGAGATCGACGACGTCGCTCGCCTCCGCCTCGCAGCCCTCGCCCCGGCGACCTGGAAAAACCGCCGTCGTCAGGCCGAGGATTTCGTGAGCTTCACCGTTGCCCGAGGCGTCGACCCCCTCGCCCCGTCGGCCTTCGACGTCGCCGCCTGCACCGCCTCCCTCTACGCCCGCGCCCTCGCCCCGACCTCCGTCAAGAACGCCGTCTCGGGGGAGCGGACCTGGGTGGAGGGGGCGGGGGGCCTCACCTCGGGCTTCGAAAACCGCCTCGCCAAGGACGTCTGTCGGGGGGGCGAGCGCTCCTCCGCCCACGTCCCTCGGCAAGCCCCGCCCCTCACGCCGCATCAGCTGACGCTCACCATCAACCACCTCGCCCACGCGGGGCCCACCTCACTCGTTCCTCGGGCCGCCCTCCTCCTCGGGTACTTTGGCATGCTTCGCCAATCCAACCTCTTAGCGCCGAGCCCCGAGGGCTGGGGGGGCCCCCACACCCTGACCCGCGCTGACGTCCGCCCCGCCCCCGGGGGCCTCCGGCTCCTGATAAGGACCTCCAAGACCATCTCCGGGCCCTCGGGCGCGGTGGCCCTCTTCGTTCCTGCCATCGCCGGATCGCCTCTATGCCCGGTATCGGCCTGGCAGCTCGCCCTCGCCCAGTCTCCCGCGCCCCTAGACCCACCAGCCTTCCTCATGCCCTCCGGCCGGCCTCTCGACCCGCGGTCGCTCACCGAACTCCTGAGGGGCGCCCTTAAAGCCCAAGGCGTGCCGGCCCCGGAGGCCTTCACTCTCCACAGCCTCCGCCGCGGCGCCGCCCAGGCCTGCCAGCGCGCCGGGGTGCCCCTCCCCGACATCATGGCCCAGGGGACCTGGACCTCTGAGGCGGTGCACTCCTATGTGCCCCGCCTCCCCCCTCGGGCGCGCCTCGAGCCCTCTCCTCCGTTTTGGTGGAGGGCTCTTCGGCGCACCCCCGGTCATAGACCCTCAGGACTCCCTCCTCGGGCCTCTCCCTCGGACACTCACCTCACTTACTACTCTTCATTTCTCTTTTAATATGTACTCAGTGATACCCACCCTGTTTATTTTGCTACTGTCTTGATATTGTGCTGTATATTGCTGTCATATTATTGCCCGAGGCGTCTCAATAAACGCCTCAGTTTCACACCTCCGTCTTCTGTCTTCCTTTTCGCGCATCGGTCGTAATGCGAAGCATTACGTTTGATGCGAGGAAAGGAAGAGTCCCTCGCCTCCCGCCCTGTCGCGCAGCATTCGCGCCTCGCGCGACACCCGCTGCTCACCCTCGCCCTCCCCCGGCCTTGAGCGTTCACGCCTTCCCTGCCACTGCTCACTTCCTCCCTTATAAGGCCGCCCGCCGGCCTCCTTCAGCCATTCGCCTCCAGTCTCCTCCACGCCGCCCTTCTCACCGAACTCCTGACATCAAAGGCCAGTTGCTCTCATACCATGTCTATGTGGTGTGGGAGGTTAAAAATCCCTTGGGTTGGTAAAAGTGTAGGCTCGGGCTTTCTATTGACAAACTGTCTAATGGTGAAAACAAGTCTATTCAGACTTATCCATGATAGGCAGTATAAATCTTCAAGAAAAAAATGGTCCGATGAATGTGAGCATATTTCTTTCAAAGCAAATCAAATAAATTGAAGCTACAGATCCCATTTAGATACTGGTTCACTTGCTAAATATCTGCCACTGTACAGAAGGGAATACTAAGTCAATTTAATCGCACCTGTTACTGCTAAAGCCCATGGTGTCAGAATTTGTATGTACGTGCCAAATTCATTTTGCATTTCTACACTCCAAACATCTCGAAACTTAGTCATTGATAATCAAAGTTACTTCAAACTAAAGTAAGGTCATCTATAACAACCAATTTAATATCAATCAATCAATAGTTCCGTCCTCCAGTCGAGGGTTGGATGCAATGGTTCTCCACTTGTCCCGATGGTGTGCTGTTCTGATAGACTGTGAATAATTCAAGCCTGTCCACTGTGAAATATTTGTAAACCATGATGTTCTTGGTCTCCCTCTCCCTCTGCTGCCATTCACCTTCCCTTCCAACAATGTACGGTATATTGAACTCTGACGAATGATGTGGCCAAAATAAATAAGTTTCTTTGTCTGTATAGTGGCAAACAAGCTTTTCTTATTTTTAATTTTTCTGAGAACTTCTTTGTTGGTGATCTTCTTTGTCCATGATATTTTCATCATCCTTCGATAAGTCCACATCTCAAATGCTGCTAAACGTTTGTACATTTTCTTAGAGATTGTCCATGTCTCAGCCCCATACATTAGAGTAGACCACACATAACACTGAAGAATACGCTTCCTTGTTTGTATTAATATCTTACTTGATGTTAACACTCTATACATTTTGGAGAATGTTGTTCGGGCTATTGTTATCCTTCTTTTAATTTCTTCCTCACATCTCCCATCATTTGTAATCTTTTGTGTGAGATATATGAATTCGATACTTGTTCTATGTTTGTGCCATCTATGGTTATATTGACATTTGGTTTATCTGTCTTTTTACTTATAACCATTGTTTTGGTCTTCCTGGCATTCATCTTCATGTTGAATAGTATTCCAGCTTTATTGATTCTATTCACTATATCTTGTAGGTTTTTCTCACTGTCTGCTAGTATTACACTGTCATTGGCATATCTAAGATTGTTGACGTTCATGCCACCTATTGTCACTCCCTTGCAATCTTCAATGTATCTGAAAATCATCTCTGTGTACAGGTTAAATAGACATGGTGACAATACACACAATTTAATATATGTATCTAAAAAAATAGAAGAAACTCAAAACCCTTGGACTATTCCACTTTAATTTGGCAGGTTTTCCGTTCAAATTCAACTAAAGTAAAAGCTTTAAAATAAAAGTTATTTCAAGGTAATGTAAAGGAGATAATAACGATCACCAAAATATATTTATCCAAAAAATATGACAGAGATTCAAAACAATCGGATTATATACAACTGTAATATCAGTATTGGTGGATTCAATATGGAGGGGTTTCCTGTACTGCGTTTTCGGAATTTGACTTGTGTTCGTTCGAATTTCTCTCAACGCAAACATAAAACCCCAAAGATCTACTAGGTATACAATGATTGAAGTATTTATTATTAAATCATGTTATATTTCGTTATATTTCTCCTCGGCTTCCCAATTTAGAGGCTTCAGTCTATCACCAAACCTTGGTGGCAGCTAGTTGATACAATTCTATATCGAATACATCTACTTTTATTTAAAGCTGAATGATCCGGTGAATATATCAAATTGTCAAAACCAAGCAATTGTTTACCTAGATTTTACATTCAAGGGAGAGTTCTTGCAGATTTGTACTCCTGTATTATGCTGCTACACTCGAAAATCGGTAAACAGAATATTGGTGAGCACACCACAAATTGATTTACCATGTTTTCACTTCAAATATCGCCAATGGCAACTATGTAAAATAGAAGATCCTTCAAACTAAAGTAACATATACTCCAGTCACACTAATGCTTGAGAACACATTGCGACCACAAAAAAAGGGGTGGTTGCAAAGTGGTCGCAAGCGGTCATAAAATGGTCGCAAAGTAATTGTCAGTGATCGCTGACCTCTGACCGTTGCTTTGGTCACAATGAAGTCGCAAGGAGGTGGGTTCTTTGATCTAAAGTGGTCGCAATGTGGTCAGAAGCCGTATGGTGACTTGGACTATAGATTATAAAGATCAACTTAATATATTTATCTAAAACATTGCCAGAACCTCAAACCTATCGGATCGTGCAACTTTAATAAATTACCATAACCGTTGAAAGGTTGCGAAATTAACTTCATACTGACTTGCGAAACTAACAAACATAATTAGAAAATGTTGTTATTGAAGACACCTTCGAAACCGGATTAATCATCAGGAATGATTTGCTTCACACATGAACATCCTTGATGACTTTTAAGCGCCAGTCACAACTTACTGGATTGAGCAACGAACATAACCAAAGAATTTTCTATTCCGGTGGTGTTCGGGTGCGATAAGTATCAAAATGTATCAAAATGTGTCGAAATGTTGCGCTATCGGGTCAAAGGCCACCAGACGAAACAAAGCTTAAACGGACATGGAACGTACATGAATGAATAGCCAACGGATGATAAGCGGACGAATGCTGTACCGAACAAGCAACGATGAACCGACGGGCGAAAACCGAATGTCAAAGGGATGGACCGAAAGGTCTCCGGTAGCTCTCTGGTTTAACTCCATTATGTCCAGTAAGGTTCCCATAAATGGACTATTCAGGAAGCTAACTGGAGACATTACGGGTAGGTATCTGTCATGAACCGGACAAAACGGACTAAACAAACTTAAACCGGACAACAACCATAAACGTCAGTCCACTGGCATCCGTTCCAAGTTTTGTGCATGTTCAAAACTTGCCACCGTACACGCCGGACACCACCGGACACAAAACGGAAATGCTGGATGCTGACTGTATAGAAACGGGACATTGACGTATTTCACCGGACTGTGTCCGGTTTCTTTCGGTTTCCCCAATCCGGTAAGGTGTGACTGGGCCTTGACATGTAAATGGAGGGGCACTTAGTAGACTTTCCAAGAAGGATTATCTTGAAATGTCAGAGCAGGAGAGATTTCTTCAACATTGGATGAGAATATAAAGCTGCATAGTCAGATGTAAGCATCAAATTTCCTAAACCAAAACTAGTATCTAGATTTTATCTTGCATATCGAACTTAGATACTACTAATACTGTTGCACTTATTAAGCACGTGTTGCTGCCTAGCCCTGAACCTGGCACTACTGAAGCCTATAATGTCGAGTTTCGAGGTGTACACTAAAATAAATTCGGCATGGTTGCACTTCCAATATTTCTAAAGTTGGCTTAAATAACTTTATTTTAAATGGCTGAGGTAGATTATAACGATCAACATAGTTGGGTTTTTTAAACAAGAGAAAATGTCAACACCATCGACTTATGCAAATTCATGTGTAAATGCCTCTGACGTTTTATCTCCACAAAGTGTCATAGTACATCCTCTTTATTATCATACCTATATCAAGTTAAAGGTGCAAAATTCGACAATTGTGAGTTTCTACCATATAGTTTAGATAAATATATTAAGCTAATCGTTATAATTTACGTTACTTTTAGCATGTAGTAAGATTTCTTTTAAAAAGTTTATTTTAGATTTGCCAAATTAATAGTTTAGCGACATAGCATAGGCGCACCAAGCTACAATGTCTATTTAATGAATGAATCCACCACTATCAGTAGTATAGAAAGGTCCTGTCTATACTACTACTATGTAAGTTTAGTATGTAGGAGCAAATCGACGTGAACGCCTTGGTATGGAAAATTGGCTGCTTTCACCACATATCACACATCACACATCACACATCACACATCACCGGATTGGGGAAACGGAAATAAACCGAACAAAGTTTGTTGATATCCGGCAAAGTCCAGTTTGTGTCCGTTGCATATCCGTTGCATATCCGTTGATATCCATTGATATCCCCTCGATCCGTTACCAGTTTTGAACATGCACAAAAACTTGGAACGGATGCCGCAGGATTGATGTCTACGGTTCTTGTCCGGTTTGAGTTTGGTTAGTCCGCTTATCGTCCATTGGCTATCCATTCACGTCCGTTTCATGTCCGTTTCATGTCCGTTTCATGTCCATTTCATGTCTGTTCGTCCGGTGGCCTTTGACCTGATATCGCAACATTTTGACACATTTTAATAGATTTTGATACTTATCACGCCCGAAGACCACCGGACTAGACAATTATGTCCGTTGCTCAATCCGGCATAGTGTGACAGGCACTTTAGACAAGTTTGGGTTGACTTTTGGATGAAGTTTTACGTCCTGGCAACATCTATGGTCATATCTGGACAGGTATTGACTTGTGACAGTGCACACTCATGGCAACTTAATAAATTATAGTGCTGCCCTACTGGGACACCAGGCCTCCAGCACCATTACCTGATATCTCACTCAGTCACATTATCCTGACATTGAGCCAACCAGTCCTTGCCCTATCCTACTAAAGCCGAGCACCTGGCAAGGAAGCGACAAGTATCCATTTTTAGGTCATTGGTTTGACTCGACCAGGGTTCGAACCCATGTGTTCGAATCCCACGATCTACAAAAACAGGACACAGACGCACAACTCATTTGGTCATCCCATCTGGTCTTTGTATTGGCAGGTATAACAGCGTGGTCGCCACATATGGCAGGTTTCAGATGCACCGTCAACTCAGGTCTGTCTGTGTATGTGTCAACACATTGCCTAAGCGAATTATGAGCGGAAAGCAGCCAATCCGGATGCAACTTCACCACCCATGGCTAATTCCAATGATTACTGAGTGTCCAGGAAGGGCATTATTCTCACCCACACAGCAATGGCTTACCTAAGCTGCCGCTTAACGGATTTTGAGCCGGACCACCCACGGACCAATGACCCGGACTGTCCCGGAACGCCACGGATAAAATCAGATAATCGGATAAAATCACTGTTTTCGTCGATTTTTGCCTCGCAGTCACACTTTCCCGGATGAGCCCCAGACGGGCCCCGGACCGCCGGACCACCCCCGGACTGCCCAGGACCACCCCCGGACTATCCCGGATCACCCCCGGACTATCCCAGATCACCCTCGGTCTTATGGGGGCAGTCCGGGAGTGGTCCGTGGCTAGGCCGGGGGTACTCCTGGATAGTCCAGGGATGGTCCGGGTCAAACTGCGGCTCAAAATGACCCAGGACCACCCCCGGACAGCCCCGGTCCACCCCCGAAATATCTGGACCACCCCCAGATCAGGCCGGATCAGGCTGGGTTGAGCCCAGATCGCAAAATCCCCCTGACCACCCCGGATGTTTTAAACATTTTAAAACATCCGGGGCTGACCCCGGACGGCGCCGGACAAGCCATGGATCAGGCCGGATCAGGGGTGTCGGCACGAACTAGCCACGGACGAGCCACGGATCACCCCGGATGGCAGTCCGGGGCTCGTCCGGCCCCTGATCCGGGTAGGTGTGACTGGGGCTTTATGAGGAGAGTTACTCAAGAATCTGCTTCCTTGGAAACATGACGATCGAGGTGAAAGCTGCATAGTCCGATAAAAGCATATTTTTGTATTCAAAACCAAGAAACTCACCTAGATTTGATCCTACATATCGAACTTAGCTACTGGTACCTTTACCGGACGCGGTGGCCGAATCGGTAGAACACACAGGCTTCCCGTGTGGAAGGCCTGGAATTCGAATCCCAGCCGAGTCAAACCAAACAGGTGCCGGGCTACGGTGGAAATCGTCTAGATTTCCATCTGGAACTGACCGGACGGGATGGCCGAGTGAGTTGAGCGTCCGTCTCCAGTTTTGGTAGATCGTGGGATTCAAACCAACGCGTTGGAACCCTGGTTGAGCCAAACCAATTCCCTACAAATCTATACTTGTCACTTCCTGGCCAGCTCATTATTAGGATAGGGCAAGGACTGGTTGGCTCAGTGTCAGGATATTGTGACTGAGTGAGATATCAGCTCATGGTGTTGGTGGCCTGGTCTCCCAGTGGGGCAGCACTATAAAATCACCATGAATGCGCATTGTCACAAGTCGGCACCCGTCCTAATATGACCGTAGATGTTGCCAATACATATAACTCCAACAACAACCAAATCCTCTGACCCATGACCAATAAGGCTTCACTCACCACTGCAGTGACACTTACTGGTACCTGGCGGGGGCTGCCTGGCATGCTCTTATAATACTGCGTATGTTGGGAATACAACAACCAGAATCCCCTCCCAGCCACCACTCAACTGCTCAACCATTGGTTACGCTGTTGGGCACCACTCTTGTGATATTGATGTGTTCATATCAGCGCACAGAGGGCTTCTGGTGACGGGCCTGCCGTCCGTGTCCCACCGTTTGCTCGCCGGCAAATGGATGTTTATTGGGCGTGTTGTATATCAAAGGAACCAATCAAATCTGATCTAAAATAATGATAGGGCCGCCATCAGCAGAAGCACAGAACTCAAGGGATACTTCTGGTGCCATATACCTGCACTACATATCAATAACTATGTTATATTGCCCAATAACTAACTCATTCCACGTATTACCATCCAAATTATATCAGATATAACTAATAAAGAATATACATATTATACATAAAGTATGTATATATTATATATATAGCGAATGTATCAAGAATGCAATGATTGGTTGTTGGAGGTTTACATCCTGGCAACATCTAAGGTCATATCAGGATGGGTACCGACTTGTGAGAGTGCACACTCATGGCAACTTTATGACTACCCCACAGGGATATCAGGCCATCTGCGCCATGACTAGATAAAAGATGCACCCCGTACTTACAGTACAGGAGTGAACGACAACGTAGTCTAAATACGGATGAAAATAGCTTTAGTATGGAACAGGAAGTAGAATGCCTGGCACCAGTGTCAAATGGTTACTTATATTGGCACAGAGTTGGTGAAAGGGGAGAGAATGCAAAAGGACAAGACGGCGGCCATAGAACGCCATTGATTTCACTTTTAAATTGCATTAAAGTATATGTTTTATTATATTTTCCAACTCAAAAGTAGCGGGTAAATATGAAGACGTACATAAAGAATATATTGTGCTTCTTAAATTAAGAATTTACCAGCTCAGTTAATTTCCCCAGCATGTCGAAATTCTTCTCCAGTTTTTCTAATGGGTTGGTTTTCACCCCTGTACTGGAAGTATGGGGTGAATCTTTTATCTACATCATGATCTGATATCCCACACAATCATATTATCATGACACTGTGCTAACCAGTCTTTGTCCTATCCTATTAATGCCGAGCGCTAGACTATGTAGCTAAAAGTATCACTTTTATAAGTCATTGGTTTGACTCAGCTGGGATTTGAACTCCCGACCTTCCGCACAAGAAGCCTGTGCTCTGGCCAGTGTGGCCACTGCATCCAGAGTGTGTATATACATATATAACCGTTCGGCTTTTCCGCCCCCGCCTAAGGCGAGCCTAACGTGTTAATGTAATTAATTGTTTCCATGTGAATTTCCTTGGCCCAGCCGCCGTCGCCGTAGCCTTACCTCCCGCCTGCGAGTAGTCCGTCGTCGGTGTCCGTCCCGTACGAGAGGCGCCAGCCAGAGTATCGTCTAAATGCTAGATTTGCCATCGTGCGCATTTATCGGCCTAAAGTGTATTTATTAGGTTATTTCCTCTACTGGCTGCCCCCTCCGTCCTTGGTATATATTATGAATGTTACTAACTGAATCCAAATATGCGCGGTCCAGCACGAGTTGCTGCCGCTGTCTCTACTATTGAGTTTACATTAGATGTCGTGGTTCTAGCCTAAAAGTAACACTACGTTAATTCTGTGAATGCGTCAGTTATTAGATGCCCGCAGATGGGTGTATTACTTGCAGAAGGCCGACTTAGGCTTACGGCCTCTCAGTGTATAGAAAGCAATCAAATATCAAGGTTCCATAGCGGTTAATCTACAATAAGACTGGAGGATAATAAAGAATGCAAGGAACGTCCTGATTCACCTTTACAAGAGCTCACGATTTATTCTTAACAAAAGACTAACATTGATACCAATATATATATAGTTTACTATGAGTATTTATCTCCCGTTCCCTCCCGTGTTGTTGGTTTACCTTAGTTTAGAATTTCGACCCGAAAAAGCCTAAATATCGGCGTAAAACGACGGAGCGTGTAGAAACACGTCCGCCGGGTCTGGCCCCGAATGCCCGACCTTCCATCGTTGCTTGGCTAGTCGCCAAGCAACGCTTTACCACCGGGAACCCTCGCGTGCACAAGTGTTAGCAATTTGCGCGTGCGCAGATCGTGCGCGCGCAAATTGCTCAAGGCGAGTAGACACGCCCACTTCACTGCTCCCCCAGACGAACAACAAGAATTGATGTTCGTCTAAAAAGAGAAAAGTGGGCGTGACCACAACGGCTCCCGGGAGTAGCAACCTATAAATAAAATATTCCATGACCGTTCCTTGGCCTACGCCTAGGAAACAAATTTACCTCTCGTTGTGTATTTTTTTTTTTTTTTTTTTTTATAAGTACAAATAATACAGAAAACAAGCGGTTTACAAAAGAAACGCCTACTTTCTAAATGCGCTAGGCGCGAACTGAATGTATCATCGAATAAAGTTTACAGCGCAATTTTGCGCACCATAAATTCCGATTATTATTATTTTTTTTTTTTTTTATTTGTATCCTTGATAACCAAGCAATTCTGAAATATCTCCCACACGGGAAAAGCGCCAGCGCGCAAATTTCCCTTATTAAATAGTGGAATAGAATTATAATCCTGTAAGCCAGAATGGCAGTGAACTAGTAAAAGGGTAAGGAAAAAAATTTAAATAAATATATTCGACTGTCCTCAGGGTGGTATATCATGCCCGTTCCGCCGGGATACCACTTTCATCATTGACACCCATTGCCGAATTATTTATTTATTATTCTCTTCCACCATTACCATTAAACAGTTTTTGTATACTGGTTTCCCTTTACGTGAATTTTTTTTTTTTAAATATATTTTTTTTAGAGATATTTATCTTATGAAGATATTGATGATATTACATACTTAATCAAACATTTCTCCTCGTAAGGGCATTAAGGAGAAAACCGTGAGTCTGCACTAAGACTAACATGGGGGGGGCGCTGTAGCCGGCCGCTCGGGGCCGACGCTTCTGCACATTAGACACAATATGTCAGCGTGCCCGGTTCTAAATAATACATATACTGCCCTGGCCTGGAGCCCCGCTGACCTACTGGATCATGCCCGCGAGAGATAATCCTGGGCGGACTTCTCGACGACGATCTTGCGGCGCATGTTGCTTGACTGGATAACTCTTCTATGTATACGCGTAGTGAAGTCTGAATAGTAATCCCGCCGATCCAAAGCCGACATCCCATGGGGGATATCGCTTTTGGATCGGCGATGTTTTTTGTTTTTTTGTTTTTGAAGTTATATGAAATTTTTATTTATTCTTTTAGAATAACAATTTTGATAAGGCGCAATTTGTAGACTCATATGCTTAATGACGAGAAAATTTTGATATCCGAGAAATAACATTATAGAAATGACACCATATTTTTTTTAGATAGATATACTTTCTCTTTAAATTTGGCTCTCGTTAATTTTCTAGGAGACGTAATCGTGGGCGAGAAAAAAATACCGGGATCGTAATAACATTATGATGAAATAGAAAAGAAATATGTTTTGACGTAATTTAAAATTATTACACCCCGCATCCTCGTACGGAACTGGACGACTCATCATGAGGGATCTGTCAGTCTGGGTTCAGGGCAAAACTACGAGGTTGCGGGTTGTGAGGTATAGAAGATTACTGGAGGGAGCCCAAACGAGTGATGGAAGATCTGCGTCTGCAATCAATGTGAGATTATATACGAGCGATGTACTCTGTCCGTAGGATTGCTTTTTAAATTAAATCAGGCCTAATGCCGCCGGGAGCAAATTGCTCCAATGGTGTAAATACGCTTACGCAGGTTCGCCCAGCGCCTAAATCTGTATATGGTTCATGTCCGCCCGTGTGGGCATATAATTCAAATATAACAAAACCTCACATCACTGATGACCGGTGGGCTCCGTATTACTGCATACTCCCTACCGGGTCTTACTAACGTGGGCACCGTGTACCTTGATTACACTCCCGACCGTAAAGTCTTAGGCGGGCACTGGAAGTTGTGGCGCTGCCCATGGAAAAGAACCACTTAGGCTCCGCATAATTAAGTGCTCCCGGTAGACGTGTCCAATTTGGGCACCGCACCACAACCACCTCCCATTCAGGTGATGTACGAGTTTCTCCGTCCTTGTATTTGAATTCTAAATATGGACTAACTACCATTACAAATTAATTCAGCTGAACTGCGTGCCTTGTGCATAGCGCAGGCTGAGACCGTAGTCGTTAGGCTTTGTGCTGTAATGGGCGTGCGTAATCATGGATTAGCAATCCTATGGGAAGAGTGATTAACGTTGTTATTACAATTAATTCAGTGTCCACTGTAACGCGCGCAAAATGCGCACGCGCAAAATGCGCACGTTACTATGACCTGTTACAATACATGTTCCAACGATTCAAAACAAACTCCTTCCACATACGTTTTATATTTTATTGTTACATACTCATTATTGAATGCATAAATGCTGCCTGCTGACGGTCAACTAGTGTCCACTGTGATACGTGCAAAAAGCGCCTGTATGCACCCATCTACGTTAACTCGTCAACCGGCCCAAAATGGTTATTATTAAGTTACTACTACTTTATCATTAAGTTACTATGATGTTGTTGTGTTTTTTTTTATTTTTTATTCTTTATGTATCTTCTCTCGTATTTTTTTTTTTTTTATATGAATATTATGTTTTATATACCTTTGGGAATATATTTTCTACTACGCCTATGAACAATATCGTGTAGTCGAAATACATTCATATTTTTAATATATTTTAAATTGCATGTTAAATATCTTTTTGGTATGCTACGCGCACGTGAGCATTTTTATGGGTTTTATTTTTCTGGGATAAATATGTCACTGCGCGTATGTACAATATCGCGCTTGCAAAATACATACATATATATATTTTTTTTTTGGTTTTATGGTTTTCTTTCTGGGATAAATATGTCACTGCGCGTATGTACAATATCGCGCTTGCAAAATACATACATATATTTTTTTTGGTTTTATGGTTTTCTTTCTGGGATAAATATGTCACTGCGCGTATGTACAATATCGCGCTTGCAAAATATATACATATTTTTTTTTTTTTGGTTTTATGTTTTTTACTGCGTTAAATAAGTCACTGCGCGTATGTACAATATCGCGCTCACAAAATACATACATTTTTTTTTAAATTTTATGGTTTTTTCCTGGGATAAATATGTCACTACGCGTATGTACACTAACCTACCTAATTCCACCCTGGACCTGATGTAAATGGGTGAGGTGTTTGGAGGGTATACTTTATTATACAATGAACCAAGGATTTAATTTCGTGAGCAATTTGGAACATAAACTTCAACAATTTTTCAGGACGGGAATAATTTGGAATATAGGATTCATAATGAGAATTCCTCCTCCCCACCAGGCCCAGGGTTGTTTATATTTTTATGAATATTTTTACGAGTATATTATTATTTTTATTGTATTATTAATGATCCCAATTATAAATGGCCCTTTAATGAATAAATTTCCTACTACCTAGCTGTTACCCGCAGAGAGAATTTATTACTAGCTATATAATACAGTAGTTAAGGGAGTTGAATTTTTTTTTTTTTTTTTTTTTAAATGGTATAGCTGATCCTTTTTTATCATTAAATATTAATATTTTCCTGCGAGGTATGAAAAATATGATATAGTTGTTTGATATTTATATTATTTAATTTTATTTAATGTTAAACTACCTTTTATTTTCCCGAAAACCCCGAATGAAAGTGTAACCCAAACGATACCCGGTGTGGTGTTCGGAGTGCAGATCCGCGAGGGGACGTATCCGAGGTCCATCGCCTAGGCCGCCTTGGTTGATGGGGCTGGGCGATGGCCCAGAACGCTCTGGTTGCTCCCCCGCGAAACGCGCGCACGACTTGGTGAAGCCGTGGCTCACGAACACATGTAATGTGGCGTAATATGCGTATGGAATAGAAAGACAGAGATTAGATTATGACAGTAGTGTTTGATTGACCAAGGATCAGACTATAATAAAAAAAAAATAAAAATTTTAAAAAGAAGAAACTGCTCCATATCCTGATACCCAATTTAGTGGCCCATTCGCTATTTAATTTTAAAGGGATATAGGGGACAGTATGACCCTATGTACAGGGACGTATATATTCAGAAATATACACGGGAATAATTTGCCAATATTGGCTATGTACAAAGAGGAATATATATAAATTTATATATATACGTGATAATAATTATTGTATAATATAATTCTATATACAAGGATGTATAATTATATATATATACAAGGAGGTATATGTACAATTATATATACATGTGGTAATAACTATTTTGGCCACTAGGAGCCTATGTACAATTTATATACATGATAATAACTGTATATACACGTTTTATAATAATCTATGTTTGGTTGATGGACTCATTTACAAACTTAGATTAAATACAAACGTGTAAAAGCACCATAAATGGGCGTTACGTGACTGGCGGGTCCAGTGTGACAGGAGGAAGGGGATCTTCCTCCTGGCCCGCCAGGGATGAGTAATTAGACGCGTAGTCTAACAAGAAGTCCATGGGCTCACCTAGGCCCAAGTTGGCCGGGCTACCCGTGCCACTTACCTCCGTGCCGGAGCATGCGTCGGAGAAGTCTCCTTCATCGGAGGAGACATCGATTGGAATGGCGCTGAGGACGGTCTGTCCGTCAGCCGGCACGATGGAGAATGGGGAGTCATCCAGATCCCCCTCCTCAGTGAGTCCCATCGCGGGTGATGGGACGGGCGGCAGCGCTATCTGAGTAGCAGCTTCCGGCGCGCGTTTCGCGGCCGACCCTGACAGGTGGACCGAGGCCGCGATTTTGGCCAGCACAGTGTCTAGGCTGCGTGGCGTCATCCGTTTCTTGCCAGTCGTCTTGGGACTGGCTGCTGTAACTTCATCCCTGGATAGAGTCGCCAACGCTGGAGGCGCCGCAGGACTGGCTCTGGCGGACTTGCCCTTAGGCTGGCTGGTCTTCCCTTTGTGGGAAGGTTCCGTTGAGGGCACCCTTAGGCACGCCGGTGCCTTGGAGGCCACATACGCCCCCCTCGGAATCTGCCGGTAGCTCCCTGGTTGCCACTTTGGCGCGGGAGGAGCTTTCGGGGAAGCCGAGGACTTCCCGGCGATCGTTGCCTGATCGCCAGCCGCTGTAACCTGGCCGCCAGGTGACAGGAGGACGCGTAGTCTCTCCTGTGGCACTTTTGATAGATCTAGCTTGGCCAGATCTCCATCCCACTCCAGAGCGGGTTTGTTGAACGCGAATGAGAAACGCATGTTGTGTTCCTCCCATTTGCGTAGTTGGCGGTCTTTTTCCTCCAACATGAAGCGGTACCTCTGTTCCGCTTCCCTGGTCTTGGATTTCTCCTCCTCCAGGTTTTTCTGGAACTCCTCGTGGTGTTCCGACCAGACGGTCTCCGAGTAGGAGACCCGCGCCGCTTCCAGGCGGTTGAGCCAGTAAGTGCTCATTTGTTCGATGACGAACATAAACATATCCATACCCTCGACGGACTCCTTGGAAGAGTCTAGCTCGAGGGAACGCTGGACGGCAGGCGGTAGCCCAACGTACCGATCCAGTAACCGCTTCTTCGCCACTGGAGATAATTCCGGGGAGAAGGAACCTGCAAGAAGGGTGGAGGAGTGCTCCTGGGTAGGAGCAGGTCCACTCATCGCCTCCGCTCGGCGCTTCAAGTCGCGGCGGACGGACTCAGAAACTGGGCCAACCGTTGGGATGGTCGGGTCCAGTGGTTTCGCGCTTTTGCGCCTCACCGGTTGAGCCTGGCTGGTGGAAGCCTTGGCTACCGCTGCCGGTGGCGGTTTGGGTTGGAGGGCGGCCAGTCGCCGGCCCTCTGCCTCGCGGAACTCCTCGAGGTCTTTGCCGTGCGCGATTTGCGCGGCAGTCTTGATTAGAGGAGGATCCTCCGCGATGCTCTCCTCAAGTGCATGGGCATACGACACGCCCGGCTCGGTTTTCCCCGCGGTGAAGGTACGGGGAGCTGGTGGCTGCGGCTTACCTCGACCGTGTCGAGATCCGCGGCCTGCAGGACGCTCAGGACGGGGGATTCCGTCCAGTCGCTCTTGGGTGCTCCGACGAACACGGAAAAAGTGCGATTTGTCCACATCGCAAGCACCACCATATAAGCACACCGCCACGGTGTGCTCTTTCCTGGAAAGTCGCAGCGTCTCTTCGACGGTCTGGCAACCCCTGACGACCTCATGATCCGGGTCGTACATGTAACGGCAGCGGGCCGACAAGGACGGATCCTTTGCCACCATCGCCAACTTCCGAATCGTATTTTGTGGGCGCTTGTGTCCCGTTTTGGCGCAAATACCGTAAGACAGTAAATGGCGCAACATTAGCCCTCTCCGATGGGTGGAGAAAGGCTTGCCCTTTTTTGCAAAGGAGCAACCGGTCGACTCGTGTTCGTCACACGACCATCTGGGAGCGGTGTACAAATGCTCTTCACAAATGTGTCGAGCTAGCACGTCCCAGCGCTTGTATTCCCGCTCTGGCTTCGTCAAATTGACTGGCACGGCGGATCCCCGATGCAGAAAGTATCTGCAGAACGGACACTTGTCCTGTGGCCTGAAGGTATGGCGCACAAACTTCAGGTGGGCAATGTCCTGTGGGCGGTATTGCGAGCCCATCAGTTTATGGTCGGTGAGGATGAGCTCGCTGATTTTCTGGACGTAGGGTTGCAGGCCAGACTGGTCGTCGTCGACCCAGTCCTCTACGTCCGAATCGCCCCCATCGTCTCTGTAAAGAGGGGGAAGGCGCAATTTGCTCCTGCCCGTAGCCGTGGGTTTTTCTAAGAACATCGCTAGTCTACGTGCAGGGCGGGGCGGGTCAAAATATCGCCCATTCATAACGGACTCCTGTACCATACCCAACTCGGCGGCACGTTTAATGGAGACCGGGCCAATACTTTGGCGGTTATACATACAGTTAACGGTACTTGGGTACCGTGCAGGGATAGTAGCTGCAGGGATATCGCTATCCCATTTCAACTCACCCGATTCTAGGCGATCCAGACGAGTCGCCATTAATCCGAAGTCTGGATCGTCGTGGACGTTAACCTGAGGTATATCCTCCTCGTCCGACACGTATTCCACGGGCGCAGCCTTACGGGTGCGGGCGGATCTCGCCGGAGTAGAACCTCCTGCTGGCGAGACGTGATCCTTCAGCGCCTTACGTGTCCTTGACCGCTGTCGAGGAGACCGCCTGGGAGGCTCTGAAGATATAAGCCGCTGTAGGTTAGCTGACTTACCTGGAGATGAACGGGTAGGTCCATCAGCCACAACTTGATCCTTTGGGCGCCGGGGGGCGACCAAGGTGTAGCCGTCCTCAGTGTCCATTGGAGTCACCCGAGGGGCCGTCGTCTCACTGTCAGCCCAGGATTGGGCCACCGGAGAACTACCAGATGAAACCACGGATGGAACTGTGGCCTCTACATCTACCAACAAGGATAGATGGTTCAATGATCGCTGACTAGAAGTCAAGCGGTTCCAGTCTGACACCGGCATCTGCTCGATCTCTCGAGTATCGGTGTGCAGCACATGGCACATTAAGGGGTTTTCTCCGGGTCCCTCACCCGATCCTCCAACGGCGGAGGAAGCCGACGCCATGTCTGATCGCCTAGACGATCAGACTTCAAATCGACCGATCCTCCAAAGGTGTGGTTGTTTTGTTTGAACCGATCAAGACCTAAAACGCGCACGAACGATCCCTCACCACAAGGTGGCTAACCACCAGAGAGAGTGCCCAGTTTACTGGAAAGCAAACTGGCAAAATCGAACGACACGCTATAATTTGATGCGTAAGCCAAAACAGGGGTCTCCACTCGGTGGATGCCAAGTGAAGACTGATCCGAGTCTTCTTTTTTTTCGTGGGGTGGCGCGCAAGCGCGTTCCTGGGAGCCTCAACCAATCAGAAGCCGGCAAATGCGCGCTGACCTAGTCTGATATTCTATTAGGTCACGGGTAACCATGCCGACCGGGCCGCTTTTGGTGGCTGGCCTAATTAGAACGAGAGGCTGAATACAGCGCTCGCGAATATACGCGTACACGCTTACAGTATATGTTCGCCTAACGCAGTGACTCATATGTACGTAAGATATATTTTAATAGTTCCCCCATAGTGATAGTTTGGAACTCGCAAATACGCTACCTTCAAAAAGGAAGGTTCAAAAGTAAACAAAGAGTTGTGACACCAGCGGCGACTGGTTACTGGCGTGTACGCAGAGTTGTGACGTCACCCGCAACTGGTTGCCGGCGTGCACGCAGAGGTGTGACGTCACCCGCAGCTTGTTACCGCCGTGCGCGCAGTGGGATTACGTCATATCCGTGCCGCGCGATTATTACATCCCCGTACGTTCCACATCCTCGTCATCCAATTCAATAAAAAATGGCAGACAATAGACGGCGCGTTGCCATCATCTGCGATTCCCGCGGGGCGGGGATCGAAAGCATCGTCACCCGCCTCGCGGAGGAGTACGAGTGGCGGGTATGCGTCAACCCGGGGAAGGGATACCTTCTCGCTGTGCGGCAGTCTCTCCGCCAACTGCAGTAAGTGTGTCATTTGTTAATAACCCCAAGACACGTCTTCAAAATGGCCGCCTCCACGAGGTCAGCAACCTACATGTGGAATCAGCTATGTATCCCAATAGGCGCAAAAACATGTTGCCCGTACTCAGTAATATAAACCCCTACACAGGCGCGCAAAATTAACTAGTTAATATCTCGTCCATCGAGATTCAAACTCCAAGTTTGGGCCTGCGCGCAAAACGCGCCCAAGTATAAGGGTTATGTAATACGGTAAGGTGGCCTGCGCGCAAAACGTGCACGATAATCAGGGTCATGTCCTATGTATCACGGTAAGGTAATGACTGAACGAACCCAACTCGCAGAAAACTGGCCTGACGTGCCACCGCAAAGTCCGCGTGTCACTGGCGATGTAATTTACTTAGGTGGATGGTATTCTTTTGTTTTATTAGATAGAGCTAATAATTATTTTATAAAATAACTCTATATACTTTTTTATTATATTTAGATCCTTCAATCCCGACTACGTGATCCTGGCTGCCGGGATTTGCAGCATTACCACCCGGGACCGCCGTACCCGTACCACCACTGCCCGACGGGACGGGTTACTGGGCCTGCTCGGTCCTCTGGCGGTGGAGCGGCAGGAGGCAGTAGCCCTACTCCGCACTGTATACACGGGCCGCATATCCTATGCCACCATCGCCGGGGTGAACCTGAGGGATACTAACAATCCTGCGAGGCGCCGCATGACAGCTAGGCAGTATGCCGATTACAGCCGCACTCACCCTCTCCACTCCCAACAGGTGAGCATGCACTTCTTCGAGGGGGAACCCTCGCGTATTCCACCTCCATAGGATCCCATCATGGTCATATCTAATGCCGTTCCTTTATTCCAGGGGATCGTCGAGAGGGTCATCCTTTTATACAACGACATCTTGAGGCGGCACAACATGGAGGACAGAGAGCCCACCGCTGACCTGGCCCTGCACATACACCCGGGGACGGACCTGCACCCTGTCCACCGGTATGACCGGTTAGTGGATGGGGTGCATGCCACGGGCTCCACCAAGAGGCGGTGGGCTAGAGCCTACATAGGCTGTACGCGGGAAGTTATTCGGTAGTTGTTTTTTTTTTCTTTTTATTATTATATATTTTTTTTAGGTTCATTATATATACGTTGTATATTTTGGGCATTTATTTATTTAACCCTATGTCACCTCCACGTTTAATGTACTCCTGGCCCATATTTTGGCGGTTGTACATACAATTAACAGTACACGGTTACCGTGCAGGGACAGTAGCTGCACGGATATCGTTATCCCCTTTCTGCACCCCGGATTCTAGGCGATCCAGACGAGTCGCCATCATTCCGAATTCTGGATGAAGCCACCGGTGGGACCGTGGCTTGTACATCTATCATCAAGGATTTATGATGTAAGGATCGCTGACTCGAGGTCAAGCGGTTCCAGTCTGACACCGGCATCTGCTCGATCTCTCGAGTGTCGGTGTGCAGAACATGGCACATTCAAGGGTTATCTCCGGGTCCCTTTCCCGATCCGCCATATAATTTTTTTTTTTAATTTAATTTACTTTGATTTTATTATTTGTTTTAAGAATTTAACCGATGTTGACCAAAACGCGCACGAACGATCCCTCCCCACAAGGTGGCTAACCACCAGAAAGAGTGCCCAGATCACTAGAAAGCAAAATGGCAAAATCGAATGATACGCTAGAACAGAAGTATTAGAACCGAAAGAGTATAAAATAGAATGTTAACGGGATGTAAATATATGTAAATATTGTATATGCTGGATGTGCCAACTTACATACTTCACGCCTGCCTCCTGTAACATGCGCAATATTGTACAGTTACTTGAAATACTCTGTGTACAACGAGGTATATATATATATAATTTATATTTACATGTTATGTCTATAAACAGTTTACGGTACGTGATTATTAACTTGTAAATAAATGCTGTATATGAGTCTACTGGCCGGGTTTTGTATTTTTATCCCTCAGCTGTGTTTCAGGCTCACCCAGTAGAGATGTACGTTAGATTTACTTACCAGTTTAAGCGATATAGTTCCCGCCTCCAGAGTTCCCGCCTCCAGTAACGGGTCACCTAGAAAGGTTGTAGCAGCTGCCGCCTTTATCTTGTTTACGACCTAACGGTCGTTGGTATCGGGAGTCACAGCTCCTGCGTGGTAGAGGTCGACCGCGGGGTCGGTTCGGGGGAATGGGTAATTAATTTATGGTCGCCCTAATCGCGGCCGGTATACAATTTCAAACGGCCCGTGCTTGACTTACGAGCCGCCGAGTCGGCCGTTTGAATTACAACCGTCGTGTCAGAGACGACTTTTATAATTTCCCAGGGACCATCCCAGTTAGGCGCAAGTTTAATATTAGCAGTAGGAGCATGATATCTAAGTACCAAATCCCCCACCACAAATCTAGGAAAGTCAGCATTTCCATATGAATTTTTATTCCTCCGAATGCTTTTCTCTGTATTATTGCGCACACGGCCGTACGCATTGTGGAAACAACACTCTAACCATCGAACGAAAGCCGGTGTGCACGAACTGTCGGAATGTTTATTTAGCACCCCAAATTGTAGATCACAGGGTAGGCGCAATTCTTCCCCAAACACCAGTGTATTTGGAGTTACTCCTGTGGAAGCGTGTACGGTACAATTATATGCGTGGGCCACATACTTGGCCTGCAAATCCCAGTCGCTTTGGTCTTCATTAACCATGCAAGCCAGGGCTGAAATTAAGGTTCTATTGAATCTTTCTACTAAGCCGTTTGATCGCGGACAGTACGGGTTCGTGCGGGTTTTATAGCAGCCTATGAGTGTAAGCATAGCCTGGAATAATTCCGACTCAAACTCCCTACCCTGATCAGAGTGTAACGAAATGGGGGCCCCAAAAATGAGCACCCAGTTGTCTACCAAGGCTTGTGCTGTCACTACTGCCGTTTGATTAGGTAATGGATAGACTTGTACGTATTTAGTAAAATGGTCTTGAACCACCAACATTACTAAGTTTCCCCGGATAGTACACTTAAATCCTGAGACAAAGTCACAGGATAATCGTCCCCATCGTTGACCAGTCATCTGTTGTTGTAACGGCATTTTAGCCATACCTAGCCCCGGTTTTATCAGAGCGCATCTTGGACAAGTTTTAACCCAATCGCGTACATTTGTGTTCATGCCAGGCCAGTAATATCGCGCGCGTAATTTGTCGAGAGTTCTTTCTCTCCCAAAGTGCGTGGCGGTTTTGTGGCTATGGCAGAACTCCAGTACCTCCTCCCTGAGGAGAAAAGGAATAACTATTTGTAGACGGGTAGTAAGGGAACTGCTGTCCAGTGCATTTCTGCACAATAATCCGTCTACCATGATTAATTGTCCCCACTGGTTAAGCAACTTGATGGTTTCCGCACTTTCCCTACTGGTGAGATCAGTGGATGGTCTCACGGTGTGCGCATTTAACAAGGTGACCACAGTTGAACAGGTTTCATCACTGGCTTGGGCCTGACGCATTACGTCCTGCGTCCAGAATACAAAATTATGTTCAACTTCTGTATCC
>CM059191.1:22456656-22490776 GCA_030323885.1 Branchipolynoe longqiensis
ATCCAAACAAATTTCTAGGGCCCCTTCAAGTTTGGTTTAACGGGGTTATACTGTATATATAAACAGTCATTAACAAATATAGAGCTAAGCATTGATATCAATAAGTCAGTAAATAATGAGATAAAAGGGAGAAAACACGCATGGGAGGAGTGAGCTATGTGAGACTAGCATGGTTTGTTTGTTGTTGTTATACGTCCTAGCAACATCTAAGGCCATATCAGGACGCGCGACTAGCATGGCGATAGTTAGTAGGGGTGGGATGGGATTTGGAATCTTTCAGGAAGCGACATACTGTAAAAACGGTTATGGCGGATGAGTTTGCGGTGGACCTTCGGTGTATAGTGCAAGAAAGGTGGATGGCGGGTTTAGAGTTGGCCTTTAGTGTTGAAGAATCTTCAGGATATACTCCGGTTGGGCTCAAAATTAGTATAAATAGGTCAAGTCCCAGGTTTAGTCCTTCGTCGGGGAGAAGGCATCGCTAACTCAAAAGAGATATTCATATAATATCGGGTGCGGTGGCCGAATCGGTAGAGCGTGGGACTGGCGTGCAGGAGATATGGAGTTCGGTTCCCAGTCGAATCAAACCAATGACTTATAGCATTGATACCTGTCGCTTCCTAGCCTGGCAATAGGGCAAGGACTGGTTAGCTCAGTGTTAGGCTAAGTGGGATATCATCGGGTCATGGTGCTGGCAGCCTAATTTCCCAGTGGCGCAGCACTATTAAGTCTCTATGAGTGCGCACTGTCACAAGTCGGTACCCGTCCTGATATGACCTTAGATATCACAAGAACGTGAAATTCACAATCAGTTATTAATCTAATACCCTTTGCCATGTGCGTCATTTAATTCTGTGCTTATCATGAGGACTGTTTTTGTTCTCACTCTCACGGTTGTCAAAGCCCCATAGTTAATTATTACAATATTAATACACGTCCCTATCTGGGACCAGCTCCCAATCCGTTCCCATCATGCATCCCGTCATCCACATCCACCGTTAAACCAGCATCCCTTAATTAACGTTTTTATCCTCTGTTCAGTCTTTTCACTTCGCTCATTTTTGAAAGAAAAGGACATTTCAGAAGAAGAAACTATCATGTTTTGATTTTAAGTGGGGTCTCACTCCCACAATATGTATCTCTCCATCATTCCAATGAGTCCACTCCTTTGTTACCGGGACTGCATGGTTGCCTAAGACGATAATTTGCATGGGCTGAAGAAATCCCATTTTAAGAAAAGAGTGTATGAATAAAACATGAGGAGCGTACTATCCACCATATATATAAGACTTTGGAATGACAACATCAACAATTTATGTACAAAACTAACAAATTCTTTCTTTAACACTATTGGAACCATTTTAATTGTATCGTGGGGTTGATGATAACAGGAAATGTTGCTCCTAGAGCAGGATTCAAAGCCACACCTTTTGCAGCTCCTGACGCCGGACCATCTACACCTCCCCACTTTCTTCAGCACCCACCGCAATGCTGCGAAGCCGATCTCCAGCGAAGATGCCACAATGGAAAACCACCCGCCATACCGTGGCACCCGCCACCGGCACCAGCACACCAGCAAGACGCAGCAGCACGATCACCGCCTCCCATGACACCACCACCACCGACCCTCCACAGGAACGCGGATGGCCCAGATCGGTCGTCTCCAAACCAAAACCAGCAAAGAAAGCCAAGGCCCAGGTTACAGACGAGGAGCCGTCAGATGACTACTTCACCGCAGTAGCCCAGATCAACCTCCTCCAACAGTCAGTCACAAACTCACGGGACCAACAAGCCCAGTTTGCCAAGTCAATTATCGACCGGATACATGCGCTCGAGGCCCGGAAACGGAGGAAATGGTCTACTAGCACCCCTCTGATGGACAAGCAGCTGGCGAAACGTAGCCTGTACGCCACTCAGGACTCGCCTGCTTCAACCTACTCACCACGTGGTCGCGCATCACAGGCACGCTCCAGGGACGCGCGACGTAGCAAGACAAAAACTGCCAGGCGCCACTGCCGACGCTCAAGCTCGGACGACCGACCATCCAGGAGGAAGGGAGACTGCGACAGAAACACCACCACAACATCTACTGAAGACAACGCATGCCACCAAGAGGTCATCGACGCCATAATCGACATGAACCTGGACGGACGCAAGAAGAAGAAAGGTAGGAAGCCCTTGATCCCACACACCTATGTTAAACACGACGAGTGGAAAGGACGAGTTGGGCTAGGCGAGAGCACATAGCACAAGTACTTTGTGGCACTGTCTCACATGAGGAAGGACCCAGCAGTGCTCCACGCCTGGATCAAGCCCATGCTTGACCACCAAGACCAAATATTCACCATGGCCGCGGAATGGCAGTGGCACACCTGTCTGGTGTGGTCAGAGCGAGTTTTCGCCATGATCGACGATGGCCGCCTCCCCAGAGGCTGGAGGAATGGGCAGGCAATAAAAGATCTACAGCGGAACGCATGCCTGTCAGGAATCAGGGAAGAGGAGGAAAAGCGGGGCGCAAAGTTGGACTACAACCATAGGACAGGCGCATATAGGAATGACAACCAGACACCGACCCCCTCCGGCAACCAGTGCAAGCACCCCGAGCACAACAATGAAACCAATGTGCGCCCCTGCCACAGATTTCAAAACGTTATGCACGCGCTGGTGCGATACGTTGTAGTGTGACAGGGCCTTTAGTAATAGCCCTGTCACACTATGACGTATCTCGCTGGCGCGCCGCCAATGCGCAAAATCACTTTTAATCATCGAGAGATGTAAACTTTTTGGCGTCAGCGCAACGTATTGGTAGCATGCGGCCGATGTTATGGTAAAAGTTTGGCGTGCCATCCTGATATGACCTTAGATGTTGGTAGGATGTAAAACAACAAAAAGCAACCGTTTGGCGCAATGTGTGGTAATGAGCCTCTAGCGCGTGGCATGTGCATAACGTTCGCATAATGTTATTCCAGCGTGTTTAACATATCTTGGTGGCCCCCTAACATCGCCATAATGTTGGCACAAAACTTTCGACTTGCGATGACACACGCCGCCGACCCTCGTCGACCATCAACGAATACCAACGGGCGCATAACGTGCGCGTAATGCGCGCGTAATGCTTCTAGACGTCTCCCGACGTTTCGCCAAAAACTGACACACATCGACGTGCGTTGGCGAGAAACATCGTAATGTGACAGCACCATAACTGGGCTGATGGCATATCATGATGAATGGGGTGTAAGTATAGTGCATCCATTATGCCAAGCTGTAATTCTAAAAATGGGCTCTCTGACAGAAGTCAATCTTTCTGACAAGGCTTTACAAGCCATTTCACCAAGGCGTAATTAACATGGGCGCAAAGTGTGTTCTCTCCAATGAACTTGGCTGGTAACTCTTTCAACCCTTCGTGGAACTGATCTAAGCTGGAAGGACCTCAGAGAATGTTTTCCCCTAATATGTAGTCCCCTTGGGGTATAACTCAGTCTGGGAACTCCTCCAGAACAGGGGAATACATACCATGCATACATATTTAAAGGTGCTCTCACATGACTAAAGCAAGTTTACTTATTTACAATTATTATGATCAGATATGACCAGCCATACTTTATATAGATTGAAACAACCTATTCTCTAGGAGCCATTCAAGGTACAAGGACCGGGTCTGGCATAGCTCAGGCAGTAGCGTGTCCACCGGTGAAGGTGTTGGTCATCTGATCGATCCTGCTCAGTGGACCCATTTGCAGTTTGGGCTATTTTCCGTTCCAATCAGTGGTTCACAATTGGTTAATCAAAGGATGTGGTATGTGCTGTCCTGTCTGTGTGAAAGTGCATATAAAGGACCCCTTGCTGCTTATCGGAAAGAGTAGCCTCTAGCCCCATTCACACTGGTGAGTTAAAACGATTCATTTAAATCGACTTGCCTAGTTCGACTCACATTCGCCGTGTGGACGCTACGCTAAAGTGATTTAGGGCTGAATCGATTCATCTAGTTCGCTTCAAGTAAACCACCTCCCCAAGATAGTATAGATGAATCGATTTAGCTGGTTCCCGGGCGGTGATAGTGTAAAATAGTAGTGCTCGCCGGATACAGGCTCAGGTGTAACTATTGCTGGTGCCCGGCAGTGTTAGGGACCCATTAGGCCGAAATCTATTGAATGCGATCATATTTAACAGAATTACATACTCAAATAATGAAATTTAATTAAATTAACCCTAAATTCCAAGCGATATTACCGTAGCAGCTACATCGGCGTCATTATTCATATTGTCGAATCGACTAGCGTAAACTAAACAAATAGCAGTGCTCGCCAGATACAGGGGGGGGGGGGACTTGCTCATGCGCAGATATCGATTTCCTCCTTAAACCGCTCCGTGTGTGGACACAACACTAAATCGATTCATATAAATCGACTTGTCTAAGTCGACTTTGCCCGTGTGAACACAGCTTATGTTGCAGCAGCAGGTTTCCTCCAAAGAAATATGTCAGAATGACCATATGTTTGACATCCAATAGCTAATGATATGAAAATCAGTGTGCTTTAGAGGCGTCATTAAATATAACAAGCTTTACTTTCCAGTCAAGGCCCAACCATGGTGCAAGTGTCTCTGGTGAAGCTCTGGGTATTTGTGTTATTCATTCCTAATGACTGTACTCAGTTATATAGGATAGAGAATATTACAGACTTTGCAAGCAGTGCAAACCCTACTATATCTTAATCTAAATTTGAACCTTTTTAAGTATGCCTCATAACATATGCAAGCCCACCCTTCCCTTCACTGTGAGACATCACAGAACTATTACTAATAGCCATGGGGTACTCAGAGTCTAATTGTGCTACACAAACCAATCCCGACATATTGAGTTTGCGCTCAAATATCTCATTCTAAGCTTTAGGTTACATTAAATAGTCATGTAAGGAATACATAAATAAAGTCACATGACTCGATGTTTAAGACTAGTGAAAGATTAATCAGCCAATTAGATTTCTTCCATATTAGCACGTCAGCACAGAACCTTTCGATGTCCCCTATTCATGAAAGAACGAAAAGAAGAAAAGTGAAAACAAGAATGATAGAACTCAAGTGATAGCGGATATTTCTCAGTACATCTGCATACATGACAATTTTCCGGATTTATCTGGAATTCCGTTTTATTTTTTATCTGGCCGAGTTGTCCCTGATATTTTCCAAATTTGCGACCATTCCGGCTTCTCCCATCACTTTAGAAGTCCCCAAAATCCATAAAATATTTTCCTGATTTATTTTTGCCAGGCCATTCTCATCTATGGACTGGTGTGATTGGTGGTGGTGTGAATTGAAGAATCTGAATTAGATTAATAATAAATATCTGAGCTGTTGGGTTTCTTGTCTTGAAAGCAACAGCATTCCTCCTACCACACAAGATATTAAATGCTTCTAGAAATAGCGATCCAGAAATAACTTATTTTGATGGCGTATATTGTTAACAGTCGAGATTGAGGTTAAATCGCTTGTATTGAAAAAGAAGTAGTCCTCAGATCGATCGTCAAATTTTATAACAATTTAGCGGAAGAACATTTTGAACAGGGAGTTCCATTGTGTTAGCAATTTTGGTTTAATTTACAGCTATCTTTGGTATTTGTATGCAGCTGGTCCCTGCTAATATTGCCGACAAATGCAATATTCTTTTAACTCAAAAGACAGATCCTTAGGACTAAAGTGACACAGAATGCGAAGGAATTTACTTGAATGCATCTTGTGGTACTAACCTTAAAATGTCTGCTATAATATAATCTATTGTTGTTAAAGAAAAATCAGTACTTTTTTTCACAGTAAGCCCTGTTCACACGGACAAAATGTGAGGCGCATTACACAAATCGAATCCGCATCACGTAAGTCGGTTGCGTCCACACGGACAAAATTATCCGCATCACAGGAATCGATTCACGTAGACTACCTCGCTTAGGTGGTTTACAGGATCCGCATCACGTGAGTCGAATCAGCCCTAATCCGCCTCAGACGTGCGTTCACACGAGAAATGTGATGCGGACTATACAAGTCGCTTTCTACGAATCGATTTACATCGTCCGTGTGAACAAGGCTTACATGTCAAGATAACGACATATCTGCGCTATGTAGGTCACCTAAACAGATTAGAAAACTGGGTCATCTCTTTTCTTAACTAGCCATTACTGGAATTCTTGAAGAATCGACCGCTACAGTGGAAAGATTAGGACAGTAATGTGTGGGGGTAATTTAATTAGCAATACGCAGAGCAAACTGCCATTCTTTCCTAGAAGCAGACACACCAGGCTGTGATGTATGGAGACTACTATCATAAACTTACTATGATATTTGGTACAGTAAGCTAGCTTATCACCCGACACCACTCAGTACACTGGTCGCAAATTAGTGTCCACAAGCAGCCGTGTTAATGTCCATGAAGAGAATTTGACTTAAAATTGCATAGGCCGATTGTTTTGAGACCTCAGCATATTCTTTTTTAGATAGATATATTATATTTATTGTTATAATCTAATTTTCATTTCGAAATTACTTTTATTATAGATGGCTAGCTTCGGAGATGCTTGATGTGAAAACATGCTAAATTAATTTTGACGTGCATCTCGAAATTCGGGACACTGTAGGTTCTATTGAGTTGACTTAATGTTGTTCCCTTCTATGCAACAACAACGATTAAATGAGTGCACCAATATCTAAGGACAAACCTTGGTATGTGCTTTGGTTTCGGGTTGGGAATTCAAATCTGAGCCGAGTCAAATCCATATGAGCCGTGTTCACACGGGCAAAATGTAAAGCGATTCAGCCAAGGCGGATACCAGGAGTCGAATTAGCCACCCGTTCACACGGGCACTACTTGGGCCGAAAATCGATATCTGCACATGAGCAAGTCCAGTCTGACCAGCACCAGTTTTCGGTTAGGCGACGTCACCACGAGAGAGTGGGTTTGACCTAGATATGTATGTACTGAATCGTATTGGTTTGGAACAGTCAAAACTTCTGCTGGGCAGTGAAACCCTAAAAATGAATGATGAAAAAAATATCTGTGCACAGCTAGCAGTTTCATCGAGCAAATTTACCGGAAAGTCAACACACTCAGGTCTCGACTGTCACATCCTTAATCCGCCTCAAGTAAGTCGGTTGCATTCACACGGACAACATAAATCGATTCACAGAAATCGATTTACGTAATCAACCTCTACAAGTGGTTTACAACATGCGGATCACAGAAATCGATTCAGCCCTAATTCGACTCACATGCCCGTTCACACGCGAAATGTGTGTCGAACTAGGCAAGTCGCTTTCTACGAATCGATTTACATTGCCCGTGTGAACACGGCTCAAGACTTATAAAATTGATACTTGTCACTACTACCTAGCCTGGCACTCAGCGTTAATAAGAAAGGACAAGGACTGGTTAACACAGTATCAGAATAATGTGGCTGTTTGGGACATCGGGTCATGGTGACAGTGGTCTGATCTCCCAATGGGACAGCACTATAAAGTCATGATTAGTGCACACTGTCACAAGTCAGTATCGGTCCTGCTATAACCTTAGATCTTGGTAGGATGTAAAACAACAAACAAATTTAGGAAAACTTGATGCCTTCATCGGATTTTGAAACCTTAAGCAAGGTTTTCCTTGAAGTGGTGCACGTGGTGTCAAACTTTTAAACTAGATATATTATCTATTAATTCCTCAGTTATTCATTACACTCGGGCCATTAATATAAGCCCACACATTAAATACATTTCAATGGTACAGGAGAAAATCTGCATAATTATGGTTAGCCTTTCCTTTCATTCAAGTCACGGAGACAGACTACTATAATGTAGTCTTTATTAGGTGTCAAGTTAAGTTAAGTTCAGGCTAACATAATGGTTCACTCACAATGTCATAGTGTAAAGTAGTGTAATCAATCAATCAATGTCATAATGACCCATTGAGTAGTAGGCAAGTTGTCAATCAGTGTCATCTAATCAGTAAGCTAGTCTAATCAATCAATGTCACGTAATCAGGAGTTGTAGTCCCGCAGTTAAGTTCGATCCATTCCCCCAGGCACTCAACCAAGTAAGGAGGAGAGTGCCTGGGGGGCCGTGGTGAAGGCCGCCCACGGCAGAAAGGCGTGCACCGCGGCAGACCTCCAGTTTCCAATGTCGCAGACATCGGCCATCCTGACCCCAGGCCCTTGCACAAGCCTGGGCCATGCCTCTTCGTAGGCTATGGAGGGTGATCCTACTTAGTTGGTCGTGTCCCGAGGCCACCAGTGCCAGTCTCAGGGCGCCAGTGATGGTGCGCACGTGGAGTGGGCCTGCAGTCAGAGATCAGGAATGCGGGTCCTTTGGAAACGATGTGGATGCTGTTCTTGTAGGAGCACCAGGCCGGTAGCGGGCAGTAGTTGGAGGTCAGGATGCTTGGGAGTGTGACCGAGTATACGTCTGTAAGTGTTCTGGAGGTCTTAGTTGTCCTTATTCGGATCGTGAGGGCGCTGCCCTCATCGGTGATGTCTCGGCCGGAGATCGTATGGCATGCATTGTTCCTTGGTCTGGTTACCAAGAGGTTTCCTTGCCATAGTGGCCTTCAGGTCCTGGATGGTGAGCGATGGGGCCTGGCAGAGGACGTGCATGGAGGACCGGGTACAATTGTCCTCTTGTGGTGATGTGTAGCTGCTTGGTGAGTGTGTTGCCTATCGTTTGCTTCAGTATCTCCATCTGTGCTTCGGCGGTGTCGGGCCGGTTAATGGGATCGTCGTTAATGGCAGTTGCTACGGCTGCGGCTGCCAGCCTTGTTACTACTGACAGTGGCCTTCCGTGTCCTGGGAGGGGTGTCTTGCTCCTCCACTGGTTCCTTCCTTTGGCGTTTAGTGGCCCCCAGCATCTTGAATGGAGTTATCAAAATTGGGGGAGGTCAGCTCATGTGGTCAGAGCGGCATCTTGAGTAGAAGTGCAGGGACTGTAGACACGCTGGAAGCGCGTGTTTCAGGCTGTAGTTTGGAGGAACGGCAAGGTGTGGGTTCGAGACCTACCCATTAGGTGGAGGCACCAGTAGTCCTCTCTCTGCTCCAGAATTACCCATGTTACAGGCGCAACATGGACAATGCAAATATATTATTTAATTCTAGTTTTCCGTTGCTTTAATTCAAACTTGCGCACGCGCACCATGGCCTGTGTACTATATAACCAGTACGTGTTAAACCAGATGTCATGTAATGTATTGCCTACTCCCCTTTTTATACCAAACAGATGTATCCATTTGTCCCTTTCTTATCTCCATCCAGAATCATGATTATCGAAGCAATTGTCTCATTTAATCGTTGGCGCTTGTCTTCCTTTTGTGAAACGAACGCAACAACAACAAAAACACTCAATCATTTGGTCTCCAGCAAGCTTATCCTCGGTGTGCAATTAAATACATTGTTCACTTCGAAGATGCATATCATTGTGCACAGATTAATGTTGGTGTTAGATTTGAGAAAACAATGCTGCTGTGTAGCTTGTCCGCTGTTATATAAGCCCTTGCCTGATTGCCGGATTATGTCACCAGTGTGACATAATCCATAGACTTAAGGGTACATTCCTTACACGCGGTATGCGGTATGCGGTATGCGAATGCGAATGCGACAAAAAATCGAAATGCCTTGAAACCTATGGGCTACATTCCTTACATGTGGTATGCGGTATGCGAATGCGAATGCGAATGCATTTTCCGATCGGTCCATGTAGCGATCGGTGCGGCATACGGTATGCGGCACGCAGGGTGTGAATAGAAAGCTGAGTCTGATGTGTCCATTAGTTTAACACTAGGAGAGGCGACTGAGCATTACGGAACGGTCTCACACAGGGGCGAGGAGGGGAAACACATGGTGAGCTGGGCACCCGGGAGACATACGGTTAGGGGAAAGCTAAAAATGCTACCATATGCACAGAAATATGAATACTTATCTATAATTTGGTTATAATAAAGGTAGGAACCCCCATGTGACGTACGAAAAGGTACATAGATATAAATGCAATATTTGGTCATATACCGAGCAGTATGGAGAATAATTGTTTATTTTTATTTTTTAAATATAGCCAGTCGTGTGCCGCATACCGCATACCGCATACCGCATGTAAGGAATCATGCCATTCGCATACCGCATGCCGCATACCGCATACCGCGTGTAAGGACTGGGCCCTTTAAGACACCTTCTTCGGTGCTGAAGGGAATCTAAAGCCACTTACGTGAAAGGTATCCTAAATAGCTTTGTTTATGGCTAGCTACACACATTTAAAAGATAACTTAATTAAATGTGATATTGCTCATGACCTGATTTTGAATGACTAAATTAACGAAAACTCGCTTACATTAGATCTCTCACATTGTTTAAAGATGTACCGGGTGCGGTGGCTGAATCGGTAGCGCGCAGGGTTCCCATGCGGAAGGAAGGTCAGGAGTTCGAAACCCGACCGAGTCAAACCAATGACTTAAAAATTTAAACTTGTCACTACCCAGACTGGTGCTTAGCATTACTAGGATAAGACTGGTTAGCTCAGTATCAGGATAATGTGATTGAGTGGGAAATTGGGTCATGGTGCCGATGGCCTGGATTGTCTGTGGGGCAGCACCATAAAGTCGCAATGAATGCGCACTATCACATGTCGGTACCCATCCTGATCTGACCTTAGATGTTGCCAGGATGTAACACCCAACAAACAACAAACCAAAGCAGTAACTTAAAGATCCCTAGTACAAATACAACAATCAAAGCAACAAATTTTAAAAATGAAAACACTTAGCTAGATTTGATCATATGCAAATTAGATACTGGTGCACTTATTATGCATTTGTTTGCAGCCTAAAAGGGAATAGTAAGTTATTGAATATAACCTGTTACTAGTAAAGCCTATGATAGCCAGCATTTCGGTGAACATGTTGAAAGTCATTTTGCATTTATTCACTTCAAATATCTCCAAAGTTTGCAATTTATAATAAAAGTTACTTCAAGCTAAAAGTAAGGTAGATTATAGAAATTACCCTATATGGCAGAGACAACACAACCATCAGAATATGCAACTTGGATCTCTTCACATTCTGTTCATTGCTTAAGCGGCTGTCACACATCACCGGATTGAGCAACGGACAGAATTGTCTAGTCCGGTGGTGATAAGTATCAAAATGTATTAAAATGTGTCAAAGTGTTGCGACAATGGGTCTATGAACAGAATTGAAATGGACATGAAACGGACATGAAACAGAATGAAACGGACATGAAACGGACAGCCAACGGACAAAACAAACTCAAACCGGACAAGAACCATAGACGTCAATACGGCGGCATCCGTTCCTAGTTTTGTGCATGTTCAAAACTTGAACGGACACAAACCAGACTTTGTTCGGTTTCTGTTCGTTTCCCCCAATCCGGTGATGTGTGACAGCCGCTTTAGCGTGATTGTGCATTGTATATCTCAATTCTCGGTTAACATATAATTAAGCATACCGTAATTGACACAATGCATAAATCGTACAAAGGAGAATGCTGGTATAGAAAGTAATTACTTGCTCCGTCTCCTTTATTAATATTTAGATGTTCACTACGTCGTTCCGTGGATAGTAAATGAATAGATAACCATAACCGTACTGATATATCAGTTAGGAAAGGCTTACTTAAAACAGTAAGCAATAAACCACTTCAAGAGCAGCGTTCCCAATATATTGCCTACCATGTAATAGCACTATAAACTAACAAGGCAATCGCACACATCATATTAAAACTACAGATACATTAATGGGTAACTATGGTAATAGATTCGGGAAGCTATGAAACTTTAGGTAACATGGCCTTTTGTAATTAAATAGGCCAACATCACTTTAATTATTCACAATTATCATGAGCAATTATCATGAAACCATCTCGAAAGACTTTGTTTGGTTGTTAGAGTTTTACGTTCAGGCAACATCATAAAGTTCATGTTAGGACAGGTACCAACTCGTGATAGTGCGCACTCATGGTGTATTGGGAGACCAGGCTGCTGGCACCATGACCCAATATCCCACACAGTCACATTATCCTGATACTGTGCTAACCAGACCTTGTCCTATCCTATTAATGTTGAGTGCCAGGCTAGGTAGTGAAAAGTGTCAATTTTATAAGTCATTGATTTGAGTCAGGTGAGATTCCAACTTCCAACATTACATATCCGTCCAGTTCTCGAAAGCGGCTACTCTTGAAGAGTGATGTAGCATCCAGTGAAGGCAGGGGTCCTATGAAGTCAAGCTGTGACTATTAAGGGCGGATTCCTTACACGCGGTATGCGGTATGCGGCATGCGGCATGCGGTATGCGAATGGCATGATTCCTTACACGCGGCATGCGGCATGCGGCTATATTTAAAAAATAACCTACCTTTATAATTACCAAATTATAGATAAGTATTCATATTTTTGTGGCTATGGTAGCATTTTTACCAACCCGAACCCCACCACCACCACTACCATATGTTTCCCCTCTGCACCCTTGTTTGTGACCGTTCCATAATGCCCAGTCGCCTCTCCTCGTCTAAAATTAATGGACAAGTGCGACTGACTGAACCCCACCACCACCACTACCATATGTTTCCCCTCTGCACCCTTGTGTGTGACCGTGCCGTAATGCTCTATCCCCTCTCCTCATCTAAACCTAATGGACAAGTGCGACTGATGTTTCTGTTCGCACCCCATGTGCCGCATGCCGCATGCCGCACCGATCGCTACAGGGACCGATCGAGTTGTCGCATTCGCATTCGCATTCGCATTTGCATACCGCGTGTAAGGGTTGCAGCCCATTGACTTCAAGGTGTTTCGATTTTTTGCCGCATTCGCATTCGCATGCCACATGCCGCATACCGCGTGTAAGGAATCCTAGCTTTACCCGCGACATGCGGCATGCGGCATGCGGCTATATTTAAAAAATAACCTACCTTTATAATTACCAAATTATAGATAAGTATTCATATTTTTGTGGCTATGGTAGCATTTTTACCAACCCAAACCCCACCACCACCACTACCATATGTTTCCCCTCTGCACCCTTGTTTGTGACCGTTCCGTAATGCCCAGTCACCTCTCCTCGTCTAAAATTAATGGACAAGTGCGACTGACTGAACCCCACCACCACCACTACCATATGTTTCCCCTCTGCACCCTTGTGTGTGACCGTACCGTAATGCTCAGTCGCCTCTCCTCGTCTAAAACTAATGGACAAGTGTGACTGACGTTTCTATTCACACACCGCGTGCTGCATACCGCATGCCGCACCGATCGCTCCAGGGACCGATCGAGTTGACGACGCATTCGCATTCGCATTCGCATTCGCATTCGCATACCGCGTGTAAGGAATGTAGTCCATTGACTTCAAGGCGTTTCAATTTTTTGTCGCATTCGCATTCGCATACCACATGCCGCATGCCGCATGTAAGGAATGCGCCCTTTACAGTCATTCAGCCATAATGGCCCTCTTCAGGCTTTAGGCCAAATAAAAAAGAAAAATTAGTGATCGTCCCTTTGAAATGAAAATTCGGGTGGGGCAGGCGGTTTTTATTTTAATTTTGTTATCTTTACGTAGACGTAATAGATAAGCAGGCGCGATGGCCGAATGAGTTGAGCGCCAGATTCCCCATCTGGGAGGTCGTGGGATTCGAACTCCTGGGTTTGAATCCTGGCCAAGTCAAACCAATGACTTAGAAATTGATAAAAAAAAGGTGAAATGCTGCTAGCCTAACGCATTTTTTAACAGTTAACAAAAAAAGATTATGGGGCGGGCGATTTTTCAGGCACGGGCGGGTACGATCAGCAATAACATTTTTTATTTGGCCGAGGGATGCTTACACAGTTGGATAGGCTTTCACTATGAAATAGAACAGAAACAGGTCCAAACTCATGAGTCGCTAATGACGGAAAAGGGCTATAAAGATGCAGTTCACTGCAATAGAGGACCTTAGATGTTGCCAGGATGTAAATATTCAAACAAACAAAACCATATTACTGCCGTTGTCGCAGTTTCCGCCGTCCGCCAGTTTCCGCGGTACGCATACACAACGATGCATTGTCAATGGCCGTGAGCAATCTTCATACAGAAAAAGTGAAATATCTCTAAAACCACACCACCTAGAAACAAATCACTTGGTACACATATAGAAAACATCTTTAACAAAACGATTATATTAAATTTATAAGCTTAGCGTTCTTGATTTCTATTTTTGCACTGTGGGAACCATCAAACTCAAGGCATTGTCAATGGTCGTGAGCAATCTTCATACAGAAAATACAAAAAAAGTTAAATGTCTCTAAAACCACACCACCTAGAAACAATTCGCTTGGTACACATATAGAAAACATCTTTACCAAAAACATTATATTAAATTTATAAGGTTACTGACAATGCTGTTCGATTTTGATGCATGCGCAGAAACGATGCGCACTGCGGAAACTGGCGGACGGCGGAAACTGTGACACCGGGATGCTGGACACATCCTTCCACTGGCAAAGTGGGTAAGTGACATTGTTATCGCTGATTACATAACCAGCGATGCGTCAATCTAGGGGAACTGGCGAAGGCACCAGGTTAGAGATAGGCACTTAGCGGTGCTCAAATATTTAAAGGCCCGCCACACTCTGGATAGCGGGAGATTAAGACACTAACGTTTCAGTAATACAAGTGATGATGATTGTGTGCGGTGGTATCTTATTTGATTAAATTTTTTGTTGTTTTATTTGCCTGTCACAATAAATTTAACTTACTCTTTCATTGCTAAACAAAATTTACGATTTACGATTTACAACGTATTGCGGTAGAACTAAACTAACTGTATGTATGTATGTATATATAAACTCCAGAGCTTATTACATGCGAAAATGGGATTATCACTACCCATATATATATAACTATATATACATGTATATATAGTTATATATAGATATTATTATTATTACATTACATAAGGAACACAAGACAGGAAGTTGGATCGAGCCAATAACTCTGGCTGGCCCCCTAAAAAGACCTACCGCATAATTTATTGAGCAAAAATAGGAGGGGGAGTGGGCAGAAGGAGGGTGAGCAGGAGGCCACCTGGAGGGAAGGCGGGGAGTAGGGCTGCTTGGAGCAGCTAACCTGCCCTCCAGGCTGCACACCAACCACCAGCTCCACCTACCCAACACACTAAACTTATACAATTTGTCAAGGTGTTTGGGGGAAGACAATAGAGAACAGGATAATTACAGGATAATTACATTGCATGAATAATATACGCATAAGAGTTTATACATAACATAAATATATATACATGTATATATAAATATATATAAATATACATTGGTCGTTCTCAGAAACTGTGTTCCAGTTTTGTGACATGGAGGCCAAATGTGAAAGCATTCCAAAGAATATCAGAGGACATTCCAAATAATAGCAGACTCCATGTTGCTATGATATGAAGTATGATGGTTTAAATGTTGTCTATATTTCAGAGTTAACAAACTAATTTTCGCTTTTTGATTTTGATCTATACAAATAGAGTAAAAACTAAAAATTAACCATGTAACAGTAAACACCCATCCATACCATCATTTTACCTACACACAACACATTCAAGCAACATTTAATTAACTTAAGCAAACAAGTTTATTTCTTACGAGAAAAGACTTGAAAATAAAATTAGGGTAAATGAATGGTGTCGATATGAACATTTTTACTTCAGCACAAAATTATATAAGCATATATTGGATACATTTTGCGCGTTAGATTAAATGCATGTAGTATTGCTAACATACCTATCACATAGAGGTAACATTTACTATTTGAAATTCTACCCCCTCCGCCCCCCCCCCCCCCAAAGCCTATTCATTAACAATGTAACGTGGAAACTAAATGTGTGATATACAGTTTCTGAGAACGACCTATATATGGGTTATTCTCCAAAACTGGGCACCACATATTTGGTCTCCACCTTACGATGCTGATAATTAACTTGTTGTTTTATTGATTGCAAGTTAAATAAGTATTGTAGCCCCTGTCTATTAGGTATGTTAGCAGTTCTACATGTCTTGAATTTATCCCACAAATGATATCAAAATTATAATTGTATCATTTTGCGCTAGAGTGAAAAAGTGAACATTTACACATTGACACCATACATGTAGCCAAACCTTTTTTCAACATATCTTTCAACTTTTTTCTTGTAAGTCATAACCTTGTCTGCTTAACAGTAATCAATAAAATCTTGTTTGACTATGTTGTATATGTTAAAATGAGGTTCTGGATGTGTCTTTGATTTTCATGTTACACAAGTGATATTAATGTATTGCTCAATTTGTATAAGATCTAATTCAAAAAGTGAAACTATTTTTTTTCAACTCTGACATATCCACAACATGCAAACCTTCATAGGACATTGGATTAGGCTATTATTTGGAAGGTTTTCACTTTTGGTTTCCATGTCACACTTTTGTGCCCAGTTTTAGAGAATGACCCATATATAGTCAGGCCATATACATAAAAGTAAGCCAATACATTGCGTCATGCAATCAACATCCCAACTAACGATGCAGGAACCCTCATATCAAAAGTACATCTGTGACTTTCCCCGCCATTTGCGGTCCAGTTGGCATCGAGCAACCTTATTAAATAAACTGGGTCTTTGATACGGGGGCCAATTCAAATGGTTGGTCTAAAAATAGCTGGCGAATGCAGTCACGTTGTTTTTAACGACGCCGTCATGCTGACTGTGCACATTTCGCGGGGATGTCAACCGCGGATATTTTATCTGCAGTCTCTAGACGCAAAGTCGCTTGCTTCTAAGTTAAGACGGGAAATAGCTGATAATGTGTGTTTGTTGTTTAGATCCTAGTAATATCTGAGTTTTATACGATCTGACCCAGTGGCCGATTCGGTAAAGCGCAGGCTTCCAGTGCGGAAGGTAATCGCACTGTGCAACTTTTATCATATAATCTGAATTTCCACTCTGTACACTATGGTTACATATATATATATATATATATATATACATATATATATATATATATATATATATATGTGTATATATATGTATATATATGTATGTGTATATACATATATAGACACACATATATGTGCTATATACTTTATTATGTGTATATGAATAAATAATAGTCCTTAATTGTTGTCGGTGTCCCTGTCCGGACACCGCTCGCTTCCCAACACCCCTTATTCTCTGCAGGCCCCTCTTTAACCAGGCACTCTCTACTTCTCTCCTCCCGGGAACCGATGCCAATGGTCTCTCGCCTCTCACTTCAAATTATATATATATATTATTATTATAAGTATATATTAATTATATACTATATGCCCCATGTGTATATACCCATAGTATAAAATAACCACCCCCTTTTTGTATATATATATATATAGATATATATATACTGACGGCCTATTTGGTATATATATATATGACATAATATATAATATATATAAACGTAGCTATACACGGGATAAATATATATATATATATAATAAAATATATATATATTTAGATACAACTATATAAGGCCGTCGAAATACCCAACTAATGTACCGGTATAGATTCAAATTGGCAGACCGGGGAATGAGCCAGAGCTGATCTATGAGGGTTAACCGCAACACATGCGGAGGCCTAAAAACAAAAATCCATTTACTTCAGACACTTTGACCTATTTAGAATATTCTGTTGCGTCAACAACTAGGTTGCAAAAAACCTAGTAACGACTACATTGTCCAACTGCCAGGTGTGAACAGAAATAATTGGATGGTTCATCTTTTTCTTTTTCTCTTTAAAAAGAGAACAAGAAAATGCTGTGAAAAAGATGCTAATGTGGAGATGGCAGTCGTTTAATAATAATAGGGGAAGATTGTTGTTGTTGTTTTAAGTCCTAGCAACATCTAAGGTCATATCAGGATGGGTACCGACTTGTGACAGTGCGCACTCATGGCAACTTTATAGTGCTGCCCCACTGGAAGACCAGGCTGCCAGCGCCATGACCTGATATCCCACTCAGTCACATTATCCTGATACTGAACCAACCAACCAGTCCTTGGCTTATCCTAATAATGGTGAGCGCCAGGCTAGGAAGCAACAAGTATACTTTTGTAAGTCATTGGTTTGACTCGACCAGGGTTGGAACCCATGATGTACCAACACGGGAGACGGACACTCTAGCTCATTCGGCCATCCCGTCTCATCATCATCATTATGCTGTCGGTCGCTATGCGACAAAGACTGCTTTTATTACTTGAGCGTGCGGTTGTACATTTCATGAAAGCTGCCTGCAAAAGTGTTGAAGTGCTGCTGGCTTTTGCAAGTTACCAGCAGCACTCTCTCGGGGAGCAAACAGGTTTCACACCGGCAAGAACATGTCAAGACAGGCACAAAACTATTTGTCCCTGCAGTGGCTGGTCGGGAGATGTTGGGTGTTCCATACATCAACCGCCCTTAATACTGCCACAGTGACATGGTTTTCTCTTTAGGGTTTGCTCCCTTAGCCTTCGGTTCTGTCAAGAACGTGTACCACAAGGGGATCAGGGCAAGGGCATCAAACTCCCTGAGGTATTGCTATACCTGCAATACCTGCATACCATGCGTATGGATTGCATTAAAGGGACTTCGTTCTGTACATACTGTTATACTGCTATTGTAACTTTTGTATCTAAGTGTCAAATACACTAGTACTTCATCACTTCGGCTGCTGGATACTGTACCGTATTTTGTGTTTGTTGGAGTTTTACATCCTGGCAACATCTAAGGTCATATCAGAACCGGTACCGACTTGTGCCAGTGTGCCATTGACCAAGATTAGCTTACATAGCTAGATAATAACGATTCCAATTCACTGATTGAGAATTGAGAACAACTCGGCGAAGAGAAAATTAAAGCACTGCACATTTTGTTTTAAAACATCAATGATTGGTGGAGTTTTACGTCCTGACAACATCTAAGGTCATATCAGGAGAAAAAACACCAATGAAGAGTTGTAAATAAAGGCGCCCTTGCTGGGCGTCGACCCGGTGCTTACTAGTGTCATCTAATGATCTATTATTATGTGTTATTGTCATCAAGTATATGTTATTGTCATCAAGTATTTCTATTTTTAATCAGGGATATCTCAATGTCATCGATGATATATCTTTGTCATCATGCATATCTCTTTGTTATGAAGTATATTTCAGTGTCTTCAAATAGATATCATTGCCATCAAGCATATCTTATTGTCATCAAACATATCTAAATTATCCATCCATTGAAATATTTTAGTCTCTCCTTGTTGTTTTATGGGTGATAATTTTCTTTTTTAATTAAATAGTTTGATGATGTGCACTGGCGTCCCAAGAACAGTGTGTGTGTATATATGTAAGAATAGCACTAGAGCCAGAGTGGTGGGTACAATATTTATTAGGAATAACATCAAATGCACCTGGCTGGGCTCAAATGCCCTACCGATAGAAGAACAAAGTGAATAAGTAGGTAAAAGGAATAAAGGTAATGTAAAAGAGAAAAGTAAATATAAAAATAAAAGTCGAAAAAAAAAAGAAAAAAAAAATTCTTGACCGTAGGGAGGCATATAGCGACTGGCTGAAGGGAGGCTATAGCCCAAGGCATATATGTAGGCACCCGGCGGCGGGGAGGTGAACTAAGCTAGTTCCGACCCACGACGCCGGGGGAGGCACGTGCGTATTCGCTTACATCTGCATATACGTTGTATATACGTAGGTATATATATATATATAAATATATATATGAGAGAAAGAGAGAGACATGGCAATATACACTCCAAATTAGTGTAATCATCATGAAGCAGATTCATTGAAATAAAAGTACAGGTGAGAATATGTGCTAACAGAATGTGCATGGTTGCCTTTTCTGGTACCGGTAAATGAAATATCTGCATCCTACCAACTTATTTTTTACCCAAATTGTAAATGTCATGGTATGGTTTTATTGTCTGTCGGCTTTAAACCCCCAACAAATAAACAAAACAAACAAGGCACCACTGTAGTTAAGCTGGTCCTTCCATTGGCATGAGAATGTATGTGCAGTTATATAGTCCCAGTCACACATAGCCGGACGAGCCCCAGATTTTTAGCCGGACCACCCCCGGACCACTCCCCCCGGATCACCCCAGACCGCCCCGGATGAAATCGCTATTTTTGGTCGTTCAAAATGCCTCGCTCTGACACCTACCTGGATGAGCCACGGTCCACAGCCACGGATTAGTCCCGGATCAGCCCCGGATCGGCCCTGGACAACCCCCAGACAGCCCCCAGATGACCACCGGACAACCCCCGGACTACTCCCGGAGTATAAAATGACCCGGATGAGTCACGGATCACACACGGATGATGCCAGTTAACCCCGGATTGCAATATTCCCCGGATCACCCCGGAAGTTTTAAACATTTTAAAACATCCGGCGCAGACCCCGGATGAGGTCAGACCAGCCATGGATCACCAAGGATCACCAAGGACCAGCCACGGATCACACCGGATCGCCACGGACCACGCCGGATCACGGTCCGGGGCTCGTCCGGCCCCTGATCCGGGTAGGTGTGAATGGGTCTTAAGTTCAATATAGTTGAGATTTCAATGATTTTTAGCACTGCGTTACTGATAAACCGAACATTGCTGCAAGGAATTCAAGTTAAAATGGCTTCGTCCGATAGTATTCACGCCGTGCGTGTTTGTATGTGTGAAGTGAAGACGATATAAACCTGGACATTTGCACGGATGGACTTCACAGCGTCCCTAATGTGTCAGAACTAATCTGGTCTACTTAGTTGAGAAGATAAGAGTTGTGTTGGCGAAGATAAGGATGAGGAAGATACCAAGGAGGAGCCTCCCTCTGATAGCAGCCCGCCCTGGAGGAGTCATCTCTACGGTCCTAATAATAATAGGGCAATTATTGGGCCAATGCACGTGCATCGGCCCAATAACAATAAAAATAGCCCGAACAACATTCTCCAAAATGTATAGAGTGTTAACATCAAGTAAGATATTAATACAAACAAGGAAGCGTATTCTTCAGTGTTATGTGTGGTAAAGGAAGCGTATTCTTCAGTGTTATGTGTGGTCTACTCTAATGTATGGGGCTGAGACATGGACAATCTCTAAGAAAATGTACAAACATTTAGCAGCATTTGAGATGTGGACTTATCGAAGGATGATGAAAATATCATGGACAAAGAAGATCACCAACAAAGAATTCTCAGAAAAATTAAAAATAAGAAATGCTTGTTTGCCACTATACAGACAAAGAAACTTATTTATTTTGGCCACATCATTCGTCAGAGTTCAATATACCATACATTGTTGGAAGGGAAGGTGAATGGCAGCAGAGGGAGAGGAAGACCAAGAACATCATGGTTTACAAATATTTCACAGTGGACAGGCTTGAATTATTCACAGTCTATCAGAACAGCACACCATCGGGACAAGTGGAGAACCATTGCATCCAACCCTCGACTAGAGGACGGAACTATTGATTGATGATTGATGCACGTGCGTGCAGGACAACCCATGGATGGAACATATTTCTTCTGAGTGTGAGGATAAATCATGACAGCATCTAATCGTAGTAATACAAGGAGAGTATAACACATTGGATGTCGTTATCATATCAATGCTCAGCAATGTGGGGATCTATGGCATAACTATGGCATAACATGTCAGTTTCCCCTTGACTTATTGAACTTAGTCAGCGTAGACAGGAGGTGAGTGTGCCCATATTAAACACACGGCCATCAACGTGTAAACATCCTTTATTATATATGTGCCCGTCCTGATATGCCCTTAGATGTTGCTAGGACGTAAAGCAACTACAAGTAACACATCATGTCTGTGCTGGGCAGCTTCTGTTTGCTCACTTTAATGGTTGGTGTTATTGTAGGTGCAATTGCTGCGCCATGATGACTTCCTTTGTAGTGGTGGTTCTGTTATGACCTTAGATGTTGCCAGGACGTAAAACTCCAATATCCAACAACTATCCTTTGTTGTGGCATGGCATGACTTTGATGCATGTGGTTGGCAGCTATGCCCTCGGGCATGGTGGCCGAATTGGCAGAGTGCGGGCCTCGCATGCGGGAGATCGGGAGTTCAGTTCCCGGTCGAGTCAAACCAATGACTTATAAAATTGATACTTGTTGCTTACTAGCCAGGCGCTCAACATTAATAGTATAGGACAAGGACTGGTTAGCTCAGTGTCAGGATAATGTGACTGAGTGTGACATCAGGCCATGGTGGTGGCAAGATTTCCCAGTGGGGCACCACTATAAAGTCACCATGAATGCACAGGTACCTGTCATCATATGACCTTAGATGTTACCAGGACATACAACTCCAACAACCAACCAACCTACCAACCCTTCAGGCGGTGGGATCTGTTTTTTGTGGTGGGTGCTCTATGTTATCGAGATTTAGTTGTATCAATAGTTGATATCAATTATCATACCAAAGAAGATACACTCAAATAGGGGTGCGTTCATAAATGAAAGTTTGTTTTATTTAACAACGACTCTAGAGACCATTGACTATTGGACGTCAACTTGTGTTCATAAATGAATACTCGGGGTCCGTTGGGGGTGTGCCAGCAGTCATAATAGCGAATCATTTAGATAATAGAATAAATGTTAGCAGAACATCCCCATATATATGCTTGTATAATCCCTGTACACCGCACACACACCTGCATTTGATTTTAAAATATCTCCAAAGTTAACCCTTTACCAGAAGAATTACTTGAAACTAAAGTAAAATAGATTACGCTGTTTAGCCTAATATATATATATATCTAAAAATAATATGTTAATGCAAATTTATTTCAAACAATTGATTAAGGCGCATCTTACCTATAGAAATCACCGTATCTTGAATCTTGTCCAGATATGGTGTAGATGAGCCAACTACACATATAGTTGGTGTTCTTAACTAACATCACATTCGATGATATATTTATAACTATTAGAATCTGAATCCTTAGGAGATTCATGTATAATAGTCCACTGTAAAATGGAAACCTTTCTCTACACATCTATAATGTGTAACGTCTTATATGCTAACTCTATTGTCCTCATGGGATACACAGCTATGTAGAATATTCACATACACAAAACGCATCTAATAATTAAGTGTAGCCTATTAGGCTTTTGTGTATTAACACAAACGTTGGCTAATTAGGTTAATTACAATTGTAAAGCGGGCCAACCCTGCTCACACATGGAAGCTATACCCTAGTTAGTTTGCACACCACAAATTTAAGAAATGACATACTGATTTAGACTAAAACAATGCCTGCTCTGGCCCGCAGGCCGGATGCTACACCGCTGATACACGGCTCAGTATAGTATTTAACCCCCTTGCTGAGTGCACACCAGCTGGTGCCTGGAGACCACATATCTGGAACGCTGATGTTCTTCTGGTAGGAGTGAGTGGGACGACATCTTCTCTAGCAAATGTTGTATATGACAACAGATGAACTGTGTGTATTGCACGCCAACTACACAAAAATCCACACCTCAATAAAATCAGCAATAACTCCAATAAATATTACATTTTCAACACCAAAGCACTTAGCTACATTTGATACTGAATTTCCATCTTAGATACTGGTGCACTCATTAAACATTTGATGAAAGAAGAAATATTTAATGAAATTATTACAACCTGTCAATACCGCAAGTCATACAAGCCTCTCATATCCAACATGTAGGTATGTACATTGTTTTGCATCTTTTCACTGCAAATATCTCCAAACTTAGCCAGTTTGAATCAAAGTTCTTTTTCCAACCTTTAAATAAAGTAGATTATTATGATCAAAGTTTCCACTTTAAATATCTCCTAACTTACCCTGTTTTAATCTCAGTTTTGTTTTACAACCTTTAAATGAAGTAGATTACTATGATCAAACCAGTAAATCGTTTTTTGAAAATGGTAGGCACAGAAAATCCATTAGATTCTGCAACGTTAGCTATTAAGCTCAACTCCTGAAAGACCATTGCTATATGTTCCGTCTACCCTTCTGGTCTGAAGGCCTTGATACGAGATGCATAGTGGAACCTTTCTATCCAGCCCTATGTCTGCCGTGTCCAAGCACTCCACGTGATATTCATGAATGCCTTCCCATCAGCAATCCTTGCAATCCTGCGTCGCGATGCCTTCGCTCGCCGCCGCGCGGCGCTGTTGTAGCTTTCGGCGGCCTGGCACAGCGTCCACCGTTACTTCCGGTCGATATATCCGCTGTACAGCGGCAGTGATTACTTTCTGAGTGATATCCCCATATCGATCAGCTCCACATGAACGGCGTCCGCAAACCACGTGACAACGCCCTCACCTGTGACGTCACAGGGTGCTTAATAAGGACACCGGATGTCAATTGGCGCGTCCCAGGGCGGCCTGACTTAATTATCCAAGTTAATACAGGACTCAGGGGTCACAGTGGCCTTTTAAGGATCCACCACCACCCATCCACGTATCCGTAAAGTCCCTTGGCGCAGGCGCACTCTCGACAGCGAATCAATGGGGGGAGGGGGCGGGGGGGGGGGGGCATGTAACGACGGCGGCTGTAGGTGGCCGTATTTTCCCCGGGACGAAGTGTGTCTGCCTCGCAGGGCTCTCCCGGGGCTGTTCCTAAAGGTTACTGCTGTATTGAAGATCAATAGGATGGTTTTGTTTTTGTTCCACACAACGGATGTATATATATTATATCATTATATATGTCTCATTGGTCTGATGAAAATGGGAAATATTGCGCCTAGAGCGGGACTCGAACCCACATCTCCCTGCATTCCGGGCCAGTGTGCTAACCATTACACCACCTAGGCACCCTATATCAGCACACTACCCATGCTTACCTGTCTATGTGGTTACTTGCCTGAGAGGTCAGTGCAGACGACTACACTCGTTCCCCTGGAATTGTAAGTCTTTTAAATGGTCATTTAATGCTTACAATAACATACATTACACCGCTAGAAACCTTGATATCGACACACTACCCATGCCTACCTGTCTATGTGGTTACTTGCCTGAGAGGTCAATGCAGACTACTACATATGTCTATATATATGTATGTATTCTTCTATCGTCAATGTCAATACACCATGGGGTGAAATTATGTGTAAATAAAGATCTATGTATGGCCTTGAATATAGATATATAAATATATTCATATATACAGATATAAATATATATAATATAAATAGTAAATACATAATTATATATATATAAGAAAATAAACAAACATGTATGTTTAGAAATCGATATATCTATAGAAGTATTTATATCTATATATATGATATATATATATATATATTTATGAATATATATATATATATATATAGATATAATTATAAATATATAAATGAATATATATCTATGAATAAATATATATATATACTATAAACATAAGTCCAATACAGTAATGAAATAAGCAAAAGGTAGTGGGTTGAGTAGTTTAATTTCTGGCTGACAAGGGATTAGAAGCCCTTGGCTCCTTAACTGCTTAACAAAAGAAAGAATCCTCTGGTGCGACTGACACTGGTCAACAACTGGTGGAGGTGAGGCGGTCCAAAGGTGGCACCACTGGTACAGTGTTGGGTCTTACAGAGTATAACTGTATAATAATTCCTTTCCTCATCTTTAAAAATAGCTAGAGTATATACATAGCTATATAGAACTACACACACACACATAATAAAAGGCGTGATATAACAGTAAATATTAACAATAATGAAATATGTAGCTTTGCACATTAATACATGATTACAGGGTCAACAGGAGCTAGTAAATGTCGTTCTCTGATGCCGTCTCCATTATTTAATAGGGTAGGGAGCATGAGTAATGTATTTTAATCTAATTGTCCATGATGTGCGCAACATGGGTAATTGAATGAACGAGACTGTGAATCTCAGTAGATTAGGGCACCATGGCGCCGACTATATTCTATTCTTAGAACTAATAACTTTGGCCACTGATCGACGCGCCATCTACATGATACTTCTTGAACCACGCAGTTAGATTAAAATCAGACTGGTGGCGACATCTATATTCTCTTTTAGAACTAAAATGGCCGCCGATTGACACGCCACCTTTAGTGATTTCCAGTCAAAGCCGATGACGTGGCACTGGAGATATTCACTTCGACCAGACTTTTCAAACCGAGAGGACGTACTTCTGCCGCCCAGATTTGGACTATAACTGGAGCGAGCATGGAGGTTGAAAGGAAACAAGAACATTCGATCAGAGTCAGTGGTCATACCCTATGAGTGTACGCCGAATAGTTGGTGTCATTCAAGTCGGACAACGGATCGGCTGAGGCACGGCGAGATGAAAGTAATACAAACAAATGGATGCGACAGAGAATCATGCAGGCGGCCATGACAGCATGCTCGACGAATCGCTACAGCGGCGATCGGTTGAACTGACACAACATCGTTCCTCTTTGGTATACTCGGCTGAACTTTCCTCTGATGTTGGCTGCCGGCATGAACGACGGAATTGTGAGAACCGTGGGTTCAAATCTTGTCCGTTCGATCGTCAGGAGCATCCTAGGCCTGCCGGCAGGGGGGGACGTGTTACCTACGACGCAGTTTCCCCGGGCCGGCAGTGTGCTGATGTCACGATGCGAGGAGGCGGCCATGACAGCATGCTCGACGGATCCCTGCGAAGGCGAGTCTGTGGACCGACACGTCCTTGCTCTTTCGCTGAATCGACTGTGATTTTTGTCCAGATTTGGACGGTGAGCAGCATGCCGGCGCCGGACAACATAACATCCAAAAGATCCAACGCAGATGACAATGATTTCAAAGTCGCAGTCACCAAGAACAAGAAAGTGAGAGTCGGGTCAGAGTCAGTGGCTGTACCCGAAGAATCTACGCTGAAAAGGCACCCTCATTCAAGTCGAATAAAGGATCGGCGTGAGGCATGGCGAGACAACACAGATGACAAACAAATCGACGTGACAAGCAAGCCTGTCGAGGCAGGATTGACCGTGGCGCTGGCTACATTACAAGACCACATTGCTAATGTCGAACCTGGCATTGATCCACGTGTGGATCAACAGCAGAAAAATGCGGAACGACGGAAATCGGGCTCCCTTGCGCCGCACCGGTGGTGTGGTGATATCGTGTCGCGAGGAGGCGGCAATGACACCATGCTCGACGGATCTTTATGGAGGCGACCGTTCGAGCCGACCTGCCATCGCGCTTTCGCGCTCCAATCAGCTGTGACCCCTTCTGATGGTGGACACCGGCATGAACGACAAACTTCTGCAAACCGTGAGTTTGAATCTTTTTCCTCCAATGGTGGTGAGCGTCGCATGCATGCTGGCAGGGGAGGACATGTTGTATACGACGCAGTTTCTCTGACCCAGTGGTGTGCTGATGTCACGCTGCAGGGAGGCGGCTATGACAGCATGCTCGGTGGCTCATCGCGGGGGCGACCGATTGAAAACTTCCGCCAGAGTGCATATGAGCTACACGCCAGATCTTCTCAGGTAAACGTAGTACCGACGGCATAGTCATTGTCGCAGACCACAAAAGTCTCGAGGAATCCTGATACCACCACGACCTCGGGGTTGGATAGCGCATGGATGTGGTAGTGATACAAAACTGCAAGGCATCCCTCCGTCTACCTGATTTTTAGGCCTGAGACCAGCAAACCCCCCAGACAACCGTCACTGCTGACGATGTCAAATGTAATAACTTTTTGAAATGCATACCACAAACACATAAGTCAAGTACAAAGCTGACAGCCCACATATACTTATGATCTATTTGACACTGCTATAGTTTTGACAACATAAGTGACACGGCGTTTTACATCCGAATGGCCGATTTTCACATAGTTAATAGGCCACGAAGCCTTATCACCATGGCGCTCCTATAATAACCACAGGTGCACTCAATTCAAGGTCCAACACCAAAGAGCTGGTGTTTGGGTTTCAGAGAGTACGAGGCGGGGAAGACCAAGTTTCTCGAGTCGCATAGGGACCTCCAGTGCCTTCTCGGTCGCCTTCAGCATATGGCGAGATGTGTGATGGCGGCTAGGAGGTTCATGTCGAGGATTCTCACCGATACTGGATATAACAATGTTGGATGTACTCGTAGAACAAAGTGACACAGGCTTATGTATACATAGCCACACCAAAGTCACGAGTATACCAACCTCCTACACAAAGCTGAATTTATCTTATAAGCCTAGCAGGCCACCAAGCCTTATCAAAAGTTGGCAACCATTAGTTAATGACACTGGTATAACATTCATCCACCAGTATGCGGCATACGAAGGCTGAAATTGTCTGCGACCATGTCAAAGCTGACAATCACATTCTAATGATAATCATGTAAACAACTGCTATCACATTCTAAGATGTCAATTCACTCGGGGCTCTGCATTCCTTTTATCTCATAAGCTTAATAGGATGCCAAGCCTTATCAACATGGCACACTTAGGCATTGCTTGATAGACAAAAGCTGACAACCCACATTATAATGACATTGCATTGAAATAACCGGTCCCCGCATGCTGTTGATGCACTCGTAGAACAAAGTGACCCAGGCTTAAGTATACATAGCCACACTGAAGTCACGAGTATGGCAACTTCCTACACAATTTGTTTGCAGACCATGTCAGAAGCTAACAAATAGCTGGACGAGCATGCGATGAGATCAGCTGACAAATCACATTCTAAGACGAAAGTTGTCTACAAATGCGTGATAAGAACCGAAGGTAATCGGAAAGTAACAACCCTGTCGATTTCCACAATGCAACAATGTAACAATTTTTCCAACATGCATTAGCCAGAGACCGTTTTTTTTTCACCCACCAGCCTGCGAATTACACTGATCTGTACATAAACGCCATGAACCAGACGGTGATCCACACTTCGCACTCTGACAGACGAAAGTTATCAGACGGCTGTTATGGTGACCGTCTAGACATTGTCGCAGACGCAAAGTCTCGGGCAGTGCTGACATCACCATGACCTTGAGGTCGGGCAGTGCATGGGATTTGATTAACGACATGAAACCGCAAAGCTTTCCTCAAACATCTCATCCACCAGTACGCGGCATGATGACAATCCACATATGCGTGATAAGAATCACATAAACATTTCTAATGACCCTGCATGGAAACGGCTCCCCGTACACTGTTGATGTACTCGCAGAACAAGTGACACAGGCTTAAGTATACATAGCCACTCTAGAGTCACGAGTATAGCGACATCCTACACGAAAGCTGAATTTGTCTGCAGACCATCTCAAAATCCCACAGCTCGAGGCGATAAATCTGGTTGTCGCCCTCAAACATCTCTCTCCACATCAAGCGCACAAATACACCATCGCAATAAACACAGACAATGCAACCTCACAGCAAGTGCTCAGTTCCGGGGCAGGTTGCGACCCTGTCATCTGTGCCTGTGCCTGGGAGATCTGGCTGTTTGCCGCACGAAGGAGTACTGACATTCTTGTCCGACACAAACCAGGAAGGGACATCATTCTCCTGATGCTCTAAGTCCTAGGTGTTTTGACTTGCGTGCAAGGAGTCTAGCCCAGAGACTTGTTGCTGAGGCCGGCCTGGAATTGGTGATTGTGACACATGACAATGCTTTGACCCCTAACCTGTAACCTGGGATCGATATTTAAATTTTTGCCTTCTCTCCCCAGGTTACTCACAACGTCACCATCAGCGGCTTCTTGATGCCATTAAGGCTGGGCTGGCGGTTGGGACCTGGAGGAATAAGGCAGCCCAGGCAAGGGAATACTACTGGTGCTAGCTACTATCATCGCACACCTCTCCACAGACTAACCTTTTCCTAAATTTGGCAGCTCTGACCCTGGCCACTATCTTCGGGCCAAGGATTTGAGGCTAACCGCAGTGGGCATCAATGTCCGAGTCCGGTAATCAAAACAATACAAGTCATCGTCTCCAAGAGACATTTCTCGTTCCCGCGATAACTGGATCGCCCTACAGTCCACATCAAGCGTGGAAGGATTACGTGTCCAGGACACCACTTCACCCCGATGGCCCTGCCTTCCTGACTACCAATGGATCACCTCTACGTGCAACCGCGTTGCTTGACACCATACGACTGGCCCTGTCCGTGGCAGTTCATCCGGCCCCAACGGCAATGACACTGCATAATCTGAGACGAGGTGGTGCACAAGCCTGTGCTCTCCCATGATCGTCAATCAGCAACATCAAACATTTGGGTCATTGGACCACTGACGCGGTGCATGATTATGTACCAAGGCAGTCGGTTTCATCGGCTCCCAGGACACTTGCTCTATTTTTTTGGTTAAGTGCCTGTAATCCTTGAAATATCTAAGGTCATCTCATCATGAAAGAGTAATGTAACAAGCTAAGATAGAAAGAATTAAAATTGCCACTTTATCCTACTGTCTCGTTCTGTTTTCAATTGTTCATGATGTGCGCAACATGGGTAATTGAATGAACGAGACTGTGAATCTCAGTAGATTAGGGCACCATGGCGCCGACTATATTCTATTCTTAGAACTAATAACTTTGGCCGCTGATCGACGCGCCATCTACATGATACTTCTTGAACTACGCAGTTAGATTAAAATCAGACTGGTGGTGACATCTATATTCTCTTTTAGAACTAAAATGGCCGCCGATTGACACGCCACCTATAGTGATTTCCAGTCAAAGCCGATGACGTGGCACTGGAGATATTCACTTCGACCAGACTTTTCAAACCGAGAGGACGTACTTCTGCCGCCCAGATTTGCCGTCCCACCCACCCAACTAATATGATGTATCGATAGGGTTAAGTGCCTGTAATCCTTGAAATATCTAAGGTCATCTCATCATGAAAGAGTAATGTAACAAGCTAAGATAGAAAGAATCAAAATTGCCACTTTATACTACTGTCTCGTTCTGTTTTCAATTACCTACGGAATTGCTCTCATGCTGTTGAGTGAACTAAAGCATTCCAGGAATTATTATTCAAACAGGCTCAGGCTAATCCAGTCTCCACCACCACCACCTACCTCCACCCTGTGGTGTCCCCTGTGGGCGTGTCCAATACTGACTGCTCCCCTCTGAGGCATAACCACCAGGGGGCGTGCGAGCGGGGGAGGGAGAAGAGGCGGAGAACTTCAGCAGGCCCTGTGAGTGTTGGGGAGGGGTTACTATTTCCTAGGTAGAGGTATTGTTGGGTGGTTGTTGGAGTTTTACATCCTGGCAACATCTAAGGTAATATCAGGACTTGTAACAGTGCGCACTCATGGCGACTTTATAGTGCTGCCCACTGGGAAATTAGGCCACTAGCACCATGACCCAATATGCCACTCAGTCACATTATCCTGACACTGAACTAACCAGTCCTTGCCCTATGCTATTAATGCCGAGTACTAAACTAGGAAGCGACAGGTATCAATTTTGTAAGTAACTGGTTTTACTTGATTGAGAATCAAACTCACCATGAATATGGCCTATGCTGCCGACACGGCGTAAAGCAACCACCAATCAATCAATCAATCAATCAAACTCCCGATCTCCCGCATGGGACGCCTGCGCTCTACCGATTCGGCCGCTGCTCCCGGCTGGGATTCTCGTGATTTCGCATCCGTTTGCAGGTCTCATTTCGGGCCGGGCTACGCTATTTCTACAGCAAACATATCAATTATGGAGGTGGGGATGTGGATTGAGCCGTGGCATGGGCGCTCACAAATGTTTTGTGTTAGGCACCATCAATCATGTCCTGAAACTGCTACTATCATCACCTGCCGCTTCATCACTCGGCGTTTGTCTCATATATCACTCTGAATATTGACCATATCACTTTCATCAGGCAGCAAAATTATTTACCTCACTGGGACACCCAAACACAGGTGTTGTTACGACATAATATCAGGTGAAGTGAACAGCTTGAATATGATGTGTGTATTGGCATATCAGATACATGGCATGCTCATCCCATGTATACATGCAAACGCATACATATATATGTAATGCTAGGTACACACCTACCGTTTACGACTCGCGCACTAAAACTTTGCGCCCGACGCGACCCGATCGCGACCCAATCGTGACCCAATCGCGATTAAAACCGAAGATAAGGGATGCGCACATATACCGACTGGACACGCACATATAACGTCCGATTCGCGGCTGCGATCCACGCTCCTGGTGGGTTTTTGCGCGAACTACCTCGCCATCAGCGCCATCTAGCATTTTCCTTGCGCCGATTCGCGACTGCGCTGCACGCACCTGGTGGGTTTTGCGCGAACTACGTCGCCATCAGCGCCATCTAGCAGTTTCCTGTAGCAATGCTATTTGTTTTGTTTACATTCGTCGATTAGAAAACATTAATATCGCCGGCGGCGGAATTTCCTTGCGCCTGCTACGTACTTGTTTAGTTTACATTCGTCGATTAGAAAACATTAATATCGCCGCCGTTGAATATATTTGGGTCTAATATGTAGCCGCCGAACCGGCGGAATTTCCTTGCGCCTGCTACGTACTTGTTTAGTTTACATTCGTCGATTAGAAAATATTAATATATAGCCGCCGATTAGAATATTTTGGTTAAGACACTGTCACGTGTCCTTTTTCAGGCCCGGCGATTCGTTGATCGTTAAAACTCAGACGCGAACGGTCGGCGGCTAGCACGCATATACCGTTTAAGATACGACCGACCGCACGCACCTCCCGATTTGCAATCGTCCCGATTCGTTTTTCGAATTGCTTGCGATTTCAGTTTTAAGGCCTAAAACTGAGTTGTAATCGCAAATCGCGGACGTCTGGTGTGCTATGGTCCCGCACCCACCTACCGACTAACGAGGTCGTATGCGCGAATCGCGTTGTAAACGGTAGGTGTGTACCTAGCATTACAATATGACAATAGAGAGGTTGCACGTGTGATGTATGGTACTTGCTGGGGTGCATGACGAGTGAGGCACCGGGGAGTGCGCGATTGGCGCGGTGTGGGTTTGACCTGAATAAAGTCATTATACAACGAGACGCCAACGTGTATAGTCGGTTATTCTAGATAACATTACAGCAGGCACTTACGTTTTATGTTTGTAATACCAGCTTTCTGTGAATCGGTATCGCATAGGTTATGGATAGGGGACATACCTCAGACAACTTAGTATTGTTTATTTAAAAACTTTAAACTATATAGGTATTGGTCTTCTGATATTTAATGGGCAAATTCTAGTTATTATACTCCAATAAAGGAGCCACTATGGTGGTTGCCTGAAGCCTGGTGTCCATCTCATAAATGTCAAACTTTTGATAGCCAGTAGTGTATTTTAACAACTCTCTATATATATTAGGGATGCCAGTTGGGGTTGATGAAATTAGTGGAAAACATGAAAAGTGTTGCGGGCAGTAACCGCTAGGAGGCACCACCATACTTCGGCCACAGCTGACCGGGTAGGCTCAGTATTGACTGGAGGGTTCTCATAATGTGACAGGAGGTGCCACCGATGGTGTCAGTGCTTAGCCTTATGAGAAAGTCGTCATTGAATATTGACCAATCAGAGCACACCAAATTCTATATATTTTACCCGTTCCATTAAAGGCGTCTCTACTGGAAATTAGTGGAATTATGGAAAATTGTCTATCTCAAAAACCAAAACCAAAATTGTTATGTCCGAAATTATCTAAAACGTATAGAAAAATCGAATTAAAATATAATCCCTGAAGAAAATCAGTAGTAATGGTAGCAGTGGGAATTGGAAAATTCTAAAAATCTAAGTCATCCCAAATTGTCTAAGACCTTAATAAATAATTGTCAAATGAAAACAAAAATTTAGGAAATTATTGGAATTCCATTAATTATTGGAAGACTGGCATCCCTGTATATATATATATAGTTTACCTCGGTAAACAGCCTCAGGCTAGCCTCAGGCTAGGGAGAGGTAAGCACGTCCGGTACCAGCAATTAGCATATACAACTCACGACTGGATAACGTGTCGTTGGGTTGCTCCGGCAAAATTAGTCTACATACAAGCAAATACGCAGTAAGTATAATAAAAACTGTGGTTAGCTTAATTATGATGCATTAGAGAATCAATATGGAAAGTTTAGACTTTCGTTGGTCCAATTTGGACGAGTTATTTGGTTATAAACAACCAAGGATAGAA
>CM059191.1:23113963-23302293 GCA_030323885.1 Branchipolynoe longqiensis
CCAATTAAAGCTGAGATTCCTTACACGCGGTATGCGATCTGCGAATGCGAATGCGAATGCGGCAAAAAATCGAAACGCCTTGAAGTCAATGAGGTGCAACCCTTACACGCGGTATGCGAATGCGAATGCGAATGCGAATGCGAATGCGACAACTCGATCGGTCCCTGTAGCGATCGGTCCGGCATGCGGCATGCGACACGGGGTGCGAATAGAAAAGCATCAATCGCATTTGTCCATTGATATAAGGCTGGAGGAGGCGACTGATATTATTATTATTATGGGGGTGTTCGTAACCTTACGACGGTTACAGGTTGCAGAACTGCAACATTATAGAGAGGCTCCGATAAATCGGCCCAATCTGTGGTTGAAGACTTGTCTTCGTAGAGGGGGTGTTGTGAGAGCTGGGGGCATCTCTCACGACGTGGTGAAGGCGGGGCGTTGGTGGCAGCGAATCTCTCCGTGTCGGTGTGTAGCTGTAGATGTCCAGGACCGCACGGGGCTCCTGGTGTAGGGGCTGGATCTGGTGGAACCTCACGGGGCTTCCGGCGGGACCTCACGGGGCTCCCGGTGTTGGGGCTGCATCTGGTGGGACCTCACGGGGCTCCCGGGCGGGACCTCACGGGGCTCCCGGTGTGGGGGCTGCATCTGCTGGGACCTCACGGGGCTCCCGGGTGGGACCTCACGGGGCTCCCGGCAGGACCTCACAGGGCTCCCTGCTGGGGGACCTCACGGGGCTCCCTGGTTGGGACCTCTCAGGGCTCCCTGACAGTGGTTGTTAGTCACTGTTGCTACTGTCGGTTTCAGAGTTGCCGGCGATGGGCTCGGGGCCGCCGACGATCTCGAAGGTGTGGTAGTTCTGCAAGTAAAATCTACCGAGTGGCTCCCATGAGGACTCGGAGAGTCTCTCGAGGATGGCGAGCGCAGCTCGGGTGTCGGTCAAGCTGTGTGGTGGGCCGAGGAAGTCTCGGATGGCGGTCCTATCGAAGGCCACGCATGACGCCAAGACGTGGGCGACGTAAAAGATTTTGTCACCGCAAGGACATCGCTGCAATGCAGGGGTATCAATGAACCGCCTGTATCCAGTCCTGAACCGCGTGACCGCCTCTTGCACGGATGCAGGGAGGTTTTTTGGGACTGGCAGGAGCGCTCTGACATTTTTGTGCCAGGCCCAACTGATGGAGTATGGGTTCCTGACGGCGGTGCTGTGGAGGGAAGCCTCCCACAGGGCTTTAGTGGCTCTAGCATAGGTAGCTTTGAGTTTGGACAGGGAGTGGTCTATGACGAGGTCGACCTCCGGACGGCGGGAGCCATCCAGAGCAGCTGAGTCAGCCTGGTCATTGCCGGGAAGTCCAATGTGGGAGGGGACCCAGGTCAGCACTGTGTCGAGTTGAGCTTCGTGCCTGGCGACGATGGTGTTCTGGATCAGGGCGGCCAGAGAGTGGTTAGCTCGGTGGTCCTTGATCTTGCGGACTGCATTGAGTGAGTCAGTGACCACTATGCAGCTGCAGTGTCGCAGGTGGGTCAGTGCCTGGTGGATGGCGGCGAGCTCTGTATCGAGGGAGGAGGAATAGTCCGTGACCCTGATAAGGCGGGCGACTGATAATTACGGACAGCCAGGACAAGGTAGAGCGCGGACCTGTTAGGAAGCAGTCTCCAAGGCTGCTGAGTGGAAACATATGGTAGTGGTGGTGGTTCGGGTTGCTAAAAATGCTACCAGAGCCACAAAAATATGAATACTTATCTATAATTTGGTTATAATAAAGGTAGGAACCCCCAGGAGTAGAAATAGCACACATAAAGACAAAATAATGGTTTTGTTGACCGAAAAGGACGGTCCTAACTGGGGTGTGAATAGAAAAGCATCCAGTCCATTTGTCCATCGATAAAAGGCTGGAGAGGCGACTGATAATACGGACAGCCAGGACAAGTTAGAGCGCGGACCTGTTAGGAAGCAGTCTCCAAGGCTCTGAGTGGAAACATATGGTAGTGGTGGTGGTTTGGCGTTCGGGTTGCTAAAAAATGCTACCAGAGCCACAAAAATATGAATACTTATCTATAATTTGGTTATAATAAAGGTAGGAACCCCCAGAGTAGAAATAGCACACATAAGACAAAATAATGGTTTTGTTGACCGAAAAGGGTGCCTGCCGGCATTTTCACTTTCTACCCTTACTCTGTCCGTGTCTATGGCTCGCCGGTTGGTTACCATAGGGCAGATAGGCACGGGCCTTTGACTCAACTCTCCTCATTTCTCTTTCCTAGATCTGCCCACTCGAGTTCTCCCAGGCTCACTTCTTCCCCTAACCAGGGTTGTTGTGTTCTTGGGGGGGGCTCTTGACCTTTTTTCCTTTTCTCTGACTGGTTCTTGTTGCTGGAACGACCGCTGCTACCACCTTTGCCCGCCTTCCTCACACCCCTGCTGACCGGATACAAGTGCTCCCCTGCAGACACCATACAGATTACTACAAACAGACGGCACGGAGAGATCCGCTGCCACCCGACGCCCCGTCGTCACCACGTCTTGAAGGATGTCCCCAGCCTTCACAACACTTCCTCTGAGACCACTTCACCGCAGAAGACATGTCTTAACCAAAGACTGGGCCGATTTATCGGAGCCTCTCTACAAATGTTGCAGTCCTGCAACCGGTAACCGTCGTAAGGTTGCGAACACCCCATACCATACCATATCAGTCGCAAGTGCTACACTACACTACTCACACCATACAGCTCTACTACATACACACCAGCACGGAGAGATCCGCTGCCACCCGGCGCCCCGGCGTCACTACGTCGTGAAGGATGTCCCAGCCTTCATAACACTTCCTCTACGAAGACCACTTCCTACAGAAGACAAGCCTTCAAACCAAAGATTGGGCCGATTTATCGGAGCCTCTCTATAATGTTGCAGTTCTGCAACCGGTAACCGTCGTAAGGTTACGAACACCCCACACATCATCATATCAGTCGCCTCCTCCAGCCTTATATCAATGGAAAAATGCGACTGATGCTTTTCTATTCGCATCACCTTGTCCCGGCTGTCCGTAATTATCAGTCGCCTCCTCCAACCTTATATCAATGGACAAATGTGACTGATGCTTTTCTATTCGCACGGCCTTTACGCATTACGCATTACGCACCGATCGCTACATGGAGCGATCGGGATAATGAATTTCTGATGCATTCGCATTCGCATTGCGCATTACGCGTATATGGAATGTACCTCATAGGTTTCAAGGCATTTCGATTTTTTGTCGCATTCGCATTCGCATTACGCATTACGCGTATATGGAATACGCCCTTTAGAGAGGTTTTACTGTATATTATATATCCCTTAATTAAGGCAGTCCATTAGGGGGCACATTGTAGCATGAGGCCATGCAATATGCGGCCGCAGTGTAGCTAGGGTCGTAAACCCCAATAAACGACATACAGCTGGGGAGCCCTTTATAGAAGATGCTTATTGGTCATTGTCCGTATCAAGTCAGCCTTTTGATCTGCCTAGCATGCGACCAGGAGTGTGCGTCGCAGCCTCCTAAATAGTGGTCGCGACCATAGGCGCCCGTGGGAATGTGCACATTTAAGCGCCGCCCGGTGGACACACCAATCACTAGTGCACAATGCCGTGTGTGTACATGCGTGGGGCTGAGTGGTTAGTTGTAGCCGAGTGCATATGCCTGGGTTCATTACTACATCACAGGGTAGTTGGATGGATGGATGTTGTGGTTTTGCGTCCTGGCAACATCTAAGGTCATATCAGGACGGGTACCGACTTGTGACAGGGCGCACTCATGGCGACTTTACAGTGCTGCCCCTCTGGGAAATCAGACCACCAGCACCATGACCCGATATCCCACTCAGTCACATTATCCTTACACTGAGCTGACATGTCCGTGCCCTATCCTATTAACGCCGAGCACCAAGTTAGGAAGCGACAAGTATCAATTCTGTAAGTCATTGGTTTGAAATTGAACTCCCCGATCTCCCACATGGAAGGCCTGCGCTCTATCGATTCGGCCACCGCCTCCGATGAGGGTACTCAGTTGCACCCTGGATGTAGTCGGCGATGCCCGCATCTGTTTTGGATCATTATTCCAAGGACGATAAAACTAGTTAAAAAGAATATATTTTCTTTTTTTGGGGGGGGGGTTATTATATTTGAGCATATACGATTATTCGATAACGAACGACTCGACGAGGAAGTGCAGGTAACACAGCAGTTTATTAAGACATGAGTGGAGGGAAGCATCCGGCCCCGCCCTATGGACACGAGATGTAGTATGGGTGGGTGGGCGGAAATGAAAAGGTAGTACAGGCATGTCTGGCTCGTCGAGAAGTGCTGATAGCTGGCGCCGCAGGGTGTGAAAGAAAGCCTGCCGCCGAAAACATGGCTGGATGGAGGAGAACGCGCTTGTCCACCCATGAGCGGTCTGTGTGATGCCCGGTCCCAGCCTCGATAGCGTCAAGTTAAAATGTTAAAATCACTCATTTGACTCGGCATGAGTTCAAACCGAGGATTCAAAATCCCACGAGTTGTTGTACCCCATGGAAATAAAAAGACGCAACTCCACATGTATGGTCACCCCGGCTGCTTTGGTGGCTGCGAACAACCTGCCCGCCCGCCTACATCTCATGGAAGAGTGACACGGCTGTTGTCAGAAAAGGGAGGTCATGATGCGTGCAATGCACCACTTTGCCCATTCCGCTCCGCTGATGGTACAAACGTCCTTCTGCTCTTCAATTGATGCATGAGGAGGCGTGTGTGTGTGTGTGTGTAGGTAGGGGAGGGTGCCGGTCTATTATTGGATACATTGTATGTTTGTGTGTGGGGGGGGAGGGGGGGGCGAGGCTGAGTGAGGTGCAGGGAGGGGAAAGGGGACGCGGGGGCCCTCATTGCACAGGCCGCGCCTGGATATGATCCCCACGCCCCCTGGTGTCAGAACAAACCATGAACTGCAAACAGAACTCGGCGGCCATCCAGGCTAGTACCAACCGGAAGTAGGGCGGGCGTTTCACCCCCGCTGTTTGCATATATATATGCACGACCCTACACATCATTGACAACACCCCGCTTCCAAAGCACCATACCATCCGCTTCGGTCATTGCATATTTGACGGCCTGCCCGGCGAACTATATAATATATATAATATATATATATATGGATGTACTAGACTAACCCTAGATTTGCGCACCAGTTTCTGGTTATCTAGGCCCCACCACCCTCTCTCCCAGTTCATCACAGTTTGTGTTGTGTATATTACCAAGGTATGGCATCAATACATGTTTTTATTCAATATACCCCATTGGGTCTATATATACATATATATTTTACCTCGGCATACAGCCTCAGGCTAGGGAGAAGGAAGCACGTGAGGTACCAGCAATTAGCATATACGGCGCCGCAGCTCAAAATTTGGAGACGCGGTTTGCGGCGATGGAGAGTCATATAATGGCTCTCAAACCACCAGTGTCTCGTAAACGGCAAATGCCGAGTGTTCAAGAGGAGTCTTCTTTGGAGGATTTCTCGGAGACAGACTCAGCGATGGAGCTTAGGGCCCACCCACCACGCCCTGCCACGTCTATCCCGTTGGTGTACCATTACGGGAAAATCATAGTATCCATTGTATTGAAAGATCATTTTTATCCTGAATAAGTAGGTTAAAATTGCTGGTACCTCACGCGCTTCCTTCTCCCTAGCCCACGTCTACCCGAGGCTTATACCTCGGGAAAACAACAGTTATCCATCATCTATACCCAGGTAAGATTCGTATAACTATACTATATATTATGGATATATATATATATATATATATAATATTATGTTCATGTGCATATTTATGTGTCCCCTAATGAACCGCCCTATTTCAGGGATATGTGATGTATGAGGATTATGCGAGTATAAAGGTACCATGACCCAATATTCCATTCGGTCACATTATCGTGGTACAGGGCAAACCAGTCCTAGTAATGCCGAGCGAGACAGGCTAGGTAGCGACAAGTAATCACATTGTAAATCATTGGTTTGACTCACTCAGGGTTCGAACCCATGACTTGCATGGGAAGCCAGTCAGTGCTCTTACTCGCTGGGATGTAGATCCTATGTGTGTGTACTGTAAAAACTCTTGGATGCATATTATTAATAATACATTTATTTTGCAGTGTCACGTACTTGTCGCTCGTGTATAATTCATAATGACTGTATATATATATATGTGCTCTATAATCTATTATGGGAATATAAACAAGGACACTAACTCTCTTCAGTTTGCTCTATTATTATACACCATTTATCTAGGTTCTACTGCATGCTGCACGTAGTTCCAGATTTTGCGTAGACATCACAGATAGACCCATAGGGGCATATTGAATAATGGCATGTATTGAGCCCATATCTTGGTCATATACACAAGACAAATTGTGATGGAGCAGGAGGGAGGTGAGGGGGGTACGACCAGAACCCAGTGCGCAAATCTAGGGTAAACCTGCTTGCAAGCAGACTTACTTGCATACCAGGCAGCTCTGCCACCGCCCACTTATGGCAGTATATAAATACTTGCATACCATGCATAACGCATTAAGGGCGCATTCCTTACACACGGCATGCAGCATGCGGTATGCGAATGCGAATGCGGCAACAAATCGAAACGCCTTGAAGTTGAAGTCAATGGACTACATTCCTTATACACGGTATGCAAATGTGAATGTGAATGCGAATGCGAATGCGAATGCGAATGCGTCAACTCGATCAGTCCCTGTAGTGATTGGTGCAGTATGCGGCACACGGTGTGCGAATAGAAATGTCAGTCGCACTTGTCCATTAGTTTTAGACGAGGAGAGGCGACTGAGCATTATGAACGGTCACACACAAGGGTGCAGAGGGGAAAAATATGGTAGTGGTGGTGGTGGGGTTCAGTCAGTTGCACTTGTCCATTAGTTTTAGATGAGGAGAGGTGACTGAGCATTACGGAACGGTCACACACAAGGGTGCAGAGGGGAAACATACGGTAGTGGTGGTGGTGGGGTTCAGGTTGGTAAAAATGCTACCATAACCACAAAAATATGAATATTAAGTCATATACAGTGCAGTATTGAGTATACTTGTTTATTTTTATTTTTTAAATATAGCCAGCAATGTGCCGCATGCCACATGCCACATGCCGTGTGTAAGGAATCATGCCATTCGCATGCCGCATGCCGCATGCCGCATGCCGCGTGTAAAGCTAGGATTCCTTACACACGGTATGCGGCATGCGGCATGCGGCGTGCTGCGTGATTACGGGATGGGTCCTTTCACCCACACACACACACACCCACACACCCACACAAAGTGTCACGTTTCCTCACCACTGTTCTCTATGGCAAACGCAGCAGCATTCGCATTCGCATACCGCACCGATCGGTACATGGACCGATTCAGTATTCGCATGCCGCATGCCTCATGCCGCATGCCGCATGTAAGGAATCCTAGCTTAATGCATGCGCCCTTAATACAAGTATAAATGCAAGGGGAACATACACTGTATATATCCATTGCTCCTTGGTGCATTGGTTGTGCCCCCCCCCCCCCCACCTCAGATATCGGAGTAATTGGTGGTTGGGGGCTCCCCTCGCGCCACACACACTGGAGGAATTTTATATTATATTCATATGCATATTTAATTAAATATATATTCATGTATATGCATATGTACGTACGTATATGTCTAATAAATAAGTATCTAACATATTTGTTAATTACCTTAGCAGAAGCGATGGCGTAATCGGTAAGACTAAAGCTAGGATTCCTTACACACGGTAAGCGGCATGCGGCATGCAGCAAGCGGCATGCGGTATGCGAATGGGAAGATTCCTTACACACGGCATGCGGCGTGCGGCATGCGGTAAGCAGCATATAAAAGTGTGCACCCATGTGTACATTCATTGGTATTCATATTTCTGTGCATATGGTAGCATTTTTAGCTTTAAGCTAGGATTCCTTACACACGGTAACCGTCAGTCTCCCGATTGGGACGGTCCTAACATCCTAAACTGAGCCATGTTAGGACCGTCCTTTTCGGTCAACAAAACCATTATTTTGTCTTTATGTGTGCTATTTCTACTCGTGGGGGTTCCTACCTTTATTATAACCAAATTATAGATAAGTATTGCATGTTTTTGTGCTCTGAGCATTTTTAAACGTTTCCGTCAGCCACCACTACCATATGTTTCCACTCAGCAGCCTTGGAGACTGCTTCCTAACAGGTCCGGGGTCACCCCTTGTCCTGGCTGTCCGTAATTATCAGTCGCCTCCTCCAGCCTTATATCAATGGACAAATGCGACTGATGCTTTTCTATTCACACCCCATGTTAGGACCGTCCTTTTCGGTCAACAAAACCATTATTTTGTCTTTATGTGTGCTATTTCTACTCGTGGGGGTTCCTACCTTTATTATAACCAAATTATAGATAAGTATTCATATTTTTGTGGCTCTGGTAGCATTTTTAGCAACCCGAACCACCACCACTACCATATGTTTCCACTCAGAAGCCTTGGAGACTGCTTCCTAACAGGTCCGCGCTCTACCTTGTCCTGGCTGTCCGTAATTATCAGTCGCCTCCTCCAGCCTTATATCAATGGACAAATGCGACTGATGCTTTTCTATTCACACCCCATGTTAGGACCGTCCTTTTCGGTCAACAAAACCATTATTTTGTCTTTATGTGTGCTATTTCTACTCGTGGGGGTTCCTACCTTTATTATAACCAAATTATAGATAAGTATTCATATTTTTGTGGCTCTGGTAGCATTTTTAGCAACCCGAACCACCACCACTACCATATGTTTCCACTCAGCAGCCTTGGAGACTGCTTCCTAACAGGTCCGCGCTCTACCTTGTCCTGGCTGTCCGTAATTATCAGTCGCCTCCTCCAGCCTTATATCAATGGACAAATGCGACTGATGCTTTTCTATTCGCACCCCTGTGTTCGCATGCCGCATGCCGGAACCGATCGCTACAGGGACCGATCGAGTTGTCGCATTCGCATTCGCATTCGCATTCGCATTCGCATACCGCGTGTAAGGGTTGCACCCCATTGACTTCAAGGCGTTTCGATTTTTTGCCGCATTCGCATTCGCATTCGCAGACCGCATACCGCGTGTAAGGAATCTCAGCTTAAGAGCGCCGGCTGATTTCCTAAGTAGGAGGACCTGAGGGCAAAATCCGGCCGAGTCAAACTCAATGGCTTATAAAATACATAAATGTCACAATCTAACCTAGCCTTCAACAATATTACCAGAGGGCAAGGACTGATTTACTCTGTATCAGGGTTATGTAATCGAGAGGGATATCGGATCATGGTGCCGGAAACCTACTCTTAGAGGACAACACTATAAAGTCGCCATGAATGCACAAGTTTAAACTGGCATGACCTTAGATAGTGCTAGGTTGTAAAGCCCCAACAAGCCAACATCGAATCAACTGAACAGCTTTCCTATATATTGACAAATAGCGATTACATATTAGTTGCGTTGAAGTTGCATCACCCGCTGACAGTGACACTCGTGACAGCATTACTTTGTTTAACCCAAAGCACTTACCTAACTGTTAGATTACACATGCAACTTAGAGATACCAGTGCATCCGCTAACCATCTATGGTTGCATGGAAGGAATATTAATTCAATTTATAGTTTCGTAATCCGATGGTTTTTGGAGTTAGTCATTTTTCTGAGATTAATATATTAAATTAATTGGTATATATTCTACCTCATTTTAGATTGAAGTGGACTTTATTTTAAATGCTAACATTTTGAGAGATTTGAAGTGTAAACATGGAAAATTAATATTGGCAATCACAGCAAAATATTGGCACCATTACCGTATGCAGTAACAGGTTGCTATGCCATTCGATGTGGCAAGAAATACTTAATAAAGTGCACTAGTATCTAAGTTAGATATGCATAATTCACATTCAGAGGGAGCGTTTTGGTTTTGAAAATTTGATGCTTCATTGGAGTTTGGAGTTTGAATAGACCCTGCTCTTGGTCCATATTGTACGCCGAAAATGTGTCAAACCCTTGTTTTCACTCTAGCTGGGACCACTTTTTGAACCACCTTTTTCACTCTTCAATCAGCTACTTTTTCACTATCTCTAATCACCCACTTGTTTTCACTATCTACTATCAGCCACTTTTTTGTCACTATCTCTAATCAGCGACTTGTTCATTATCTGCAATCAGTCACTTTTTTCATTATCTGCAATCAGCAACATTTTCACTATCAGCAATCAGCCACTTTTTTCACTATCTCTAATCAGCCACTTGTTTTCACTATCTACTATCAGCCACTTCTTTGTCACTATCTCTAATCAGCCACTTGTTCACTATCTGCAATCAGTCACTTTTTTTCATTATCTGCAATCAGCAACATTTTCACTATCAGCAATCAGCCACTTTTTTTCACTGTCTGCAATCAGCCACTTTTTTTCACAATCTGCAATCAGCCACTTTCCTGATCCCCACTGTATTAATTCATGCTCTTTCATTGAGCACCCGGTGAATTAAAACTTTAAAAAGTCCATAAGCTAAGTTGATAGGAAAACACGTAAAGGCCAGGATATCCCATAATTGCCAGTTACCCGGATGATGGCTATTCATCTTCTGTCACCAGGAGGCGCTATGAGGAGACGCCGAGCACTGAGACGCACGTTAGAGGGCGACAGTTACAAGAACCCGCCTCACTACCACTTTCCTGACTCGTCCTGCCAAATACAAATATTTAAAAACTGGCAATTTCAGATATTCATGATTGGTCGTCCTGATATGACTTTAGACATAAAACTCCAACAACCAACCATTCAAAATTGTTTGCTGATATCCCAGTCACACAACTGATTGCGCCCACTTGGGACAACTTTGCGACCACAACAAAAGGTTGGTCGCAAAGAAGTTGCAAGTGGGTGCAAACTGGCGAAAGATTGTCGCAATTGGTCGCAAAGTGCTCGCAACGTGATAATCACTGGTCGCCGACCTCCTTGCAAGCATTTTGGTCACAAGGATGTTGCAGCAACTGCATTAACACCCTTCTTACGACCATTTTGGTCGCAAGGAAGTCTCTGGTGACTGTGAGTTCTTTGGTTCAAAGTGGTCGCAAGCAGTCGCAAACCCTAGTGTGACTGGGGATTTAGACTTTGCAACGTAGCAACATTTAAATTCCGATCAGGATGGGCACAGACTTGTGACAGTGTACACTCGTGATGACTTCATAGTGCTGGCCCTTGGGGAGACTCGGCTACCAGCACCATGACCCAATATCCCACTCAGTTACATTATCCTGGCTCTATGCAAACCATTTCTTGCCAACACCTATCAGTGTCGAGCGCCAGGGTAAGTAGCGCCAAGTATCAATTGCGTAAGTCATTTGTATGACTTGGTCGAGACTCGAACCTACAACCACCCACACCAGAAGACAGTCAGCGCTTTTGGGATTTAGCCGACCTAACCACTCACACGTCGATGAACTAAGTGCACATTTTCGCTGCGCTTGATGATTTCTTAGTAAAGCACACCCATGTGCAGGAACCATAGCAATCTTGGACCCCCCTTTAGCTACCAACACCATCTGGGAGTGGGTTATCAACAATTCACCCAACACTGCTCAGCTAAGATATATTTCTGTAAATAGAAATCGGGCTATAATTAAAACAATATTTATCTAGACGCCTGCATGTCCTGCCTGTGCATACCCACCATTTATATACTTACATAATGATATCCTCTGTATGTTTTAGTTTTGTTTATATTTGTTTACTTTTGAGATTATTCGATTCAGAATGTGAAGTATGTGTAAATAAGATGACGCGGCCCTCTCTTCCATTAGTTTTGTTTATATTTGTTTACTTTTGAGATTATTCGATTCAGAATGTGAAGTATGTGTAAATAAGATGACGCGGCCCTCTCTTCCATCAACCAACCTCCAATTAAGACATTATTGGAGTGATTACTTCGTCTGTAGGTATGGCACATACACCGCAGGAAACAGTCTCCGCCTTATTATTGGGAACACCCCACGGGGAGACAACTTATTATTATATCCCTTACGAGATGGCCGAATGAGTTGGTTGGTTGTTGGAGTTTTACGTCCCGGCAACATCTAATGTCATATCGGGATGGGTACTGACTTGTGACATTGTGCACTCGTGGTGACTTTTTAGTGCTCCCCCACTGGGAAATCAGGCTGCCCGCACCATAGCCCGATATCCCACTCAGACACATTTGCTTGACACTGAGCTAACCATTTCTCGCGCTATCCTATTACTGTTGAACGCCAAGTTAGAAATCGACAAGTCTCAATTTAGTAAGTATTGGTTTGACTCCACTGGGAATTGAACTTTCGATCTCCCGCACGGGAGGCATGTGCTCTACCGATTCGGCCACCGCATCCCGTGGCCGAAAGAGGTGACTGTCCGTCTACCGCCTTGGTAGATCGGGGGGCTCGAACCCACGTGTTCGAACCTGGACGAGTTAAACCAATGACTTAAAAATGTATACTTGTCGCTTCCTAGACAGGTGCTCAGCATTAATAGGATAGTGCAAGGACTGGTTTTCTCGGTGTTAGGATAATGTCACTGAGGTCATGGTGCGGGCGGCCTGGTCTCTCAGTGGGGCAGCATTATAAAGTCACCATGAGTATGCAGTCACAAGTCAGTAGCTGTCCTGATATGACCTTAGATGCTGCCAGGACATAAAACCTAACCCTATCTCCATTACATTATTAGCTTTCCACTGCGGCGACCCCTGGTGACGTTCATTGTAACGAATGAATTGTTCGCAGACATTGCAATTATTGTTGATGAAGTGGTTTTTGGTTGCGCTGTGATCACACAGATAATGGCTGCAAAACTATGCAAACAGCCAAAGAAACCAAGTTTAGATATACGGTCCCCTGGGGGTTGGGTGGCTGGAAGTGATAACGAGAGAGAGCGAGAGAGAGGGAGAGCGAGAGGGAGAGCGAGAGCGAGAAGGAGAACGAGAGGGAAAGGGAGAGGGAGAGCGAGAGCGAAAGCGAGAGCGAGAGCGGGAGCGGGAGCGAATCAATGTTAAGGTGAAATTGATGAATTTTCGTGGTGAAGGTAAAAAGCCCCCAAAATATCATGCCTTGAAATGTTTCACGAAGAGTGTGACATAATTGAACTTCCGCCGGAAGTGGCTGCAGGGGATCCACGGGGGACGGACACCTCATTTTCTGAGTCCTCGTCTAAAAACTGATTTCGGCAATTTCCGCACCCAACGTGTAACGCCAGAATCATATTAGCTACTTATGAGACTGGGGTTCTCCAAAATGAGGGAAAATAGGTAATTATCGCTTTGCAATAGACGATTTCAACGGCCACCAATCATGCTAAGTGCATTAGGAAATTGTGAAATTTCATTCACCGATCACATTATTCACCTGTAGATTTGATGTATTGTTATATATGCGTCTATTTATATTTACATAGATGCATTTCTATATATTTATAATATTTGATACATTTCTATATATTTATAATACTTTATACATCTCTATGAATTTCCATGTATCTCTATATATTTCGATATATTTCTATATATTTATTTTGCAGTCAATTGATATATTGATTTATATATATATATATTTTTTTTAATATGTATATTTATATATATATATATTGGTATATAATGATATATATTGTTATCAGCATCGGTTGGTCAGGCCGTGTTCGTTCATCGGGAATATATGACTGTTCCGCTCCAGCGTTTGGGATACGTCAGCCATGTATATACACTTATCCAATTAGATATTGGTATATATTTCGATTTTTAAAGATTTTTATATGTAAATGGAGTTGCATGTATTTATCTCTATTCATATCTATTTCTGTGCATTTATAATATTAATCAGATTTAATATATTTCGATATACATAGCTATATAATTAGACAGGTGTGCATCAGGCCATCTGAATAACACTGTCTCTGTCGTGTTGCCTTTTCTAAACCATCATATTCTAAATTGGGTCGCACTGTGTGTTCAACATTGCCCGGAGGTATGCACAGACTATCTATTTACGTATACTTGTTGACTGTCGCAAATTGTTAGGCGATAATAATATATATGCACACGCAAACATATATATATATACATATATATATATATATATATGAGGAAAGTCAGAGTGTTGAAGGCTGCAATTAAGTGAATAGTTGATGGACACCTGCGGCTGGGTGAGAGTTGTGTTGCTCTATACAATTAAAAGTAAAGAAAACCGCACATAATTATATTGTATGCTATCTCAGTCCACTAATCTATACCTGAACCTATACCAAAAAAAAGTCAATTTAAAAAAACTCATAATATTTCTTGCTGGAGCTTTACGTCCTGGCAACATCTAGGTCATATCAGTACGGGTACCGACTTGTGACAGTGCGCATTCATGTGGACTTTATAGTGTTGCCCCACTGGGAAATCAGGCCACAGCACCATGACCTAATATCCCACTCAGTCACATTATTCTGACATTAAGCTAACGAGTCCTTGCCCTATCCTATTAATGCCGACCGCCAGGCTAGGAAGCAACAAGTATCAATTGTTAAGCCATTGGTTTGACTCGACCGGGAACCGAACTCCCGACTTTCCGCACACGAGGCACGCGCTCTACCGATTATGCCACCGCGCCCGGTAGACATAATATGATCAAAGAACTACCTCAACCATGTTAAGCTGAACTATATACACAGACGCTTAAATTGCAGTCTGTTCGTGGTAACTGTCAAAACCGGTATCCAGGTGTTCTAATTGCATAATCTGATGAAAGTGTAGTGGTCTGCACTGCCCTCTCAGGCAAGTAACCACATAGACAGGTAGGCGTGGGTAGTGTCTTGATATCATGGATCCTAGGTGGTGTAATGTCCAAATTGTCCAACCCGAAACACTTACATGAGTTTTATCCTACACATCCAACTTAGATACTTGTGCACTGATACAACTTTATTCATAGATACAAGGAGTGGGTTTTGTCTTCCTGGTAAATATGTTTTATTCTGCTGAATTAGTTATTTTTTCAGCGCTGAGGCACTGTTCTTCCAGTTATTTTTCAATTCGGGATTTTTATTTATATTTATTTATTTATTTATTGTTATTGAGGCTGTATTTATACTGTCCATGGCATATAAGCCTGGGTATTCAGGCTTGTTTTCAATGCAGACCAGCTGTAGTGTTGGTGTTATCTTATCACATCACAGAGTAGCTGTTGATAAGGTATTTGATGGCACAAGAATGGTACACTCTATCTAGAGTCCGGTATATTAGGTGAGCTAAGAATATGTATTGAATACACAATTTGCAGCATATATCATAATGGACTTCTGTTAGTTACGCACAAGTTCCACAACAATATGTCAACATAGTTGTCTTATATGAATATTAGAAGTAAGTGACAACATCGGTATCCAGTTCTTCAAGTTGTATAATTTAATGAATCAAATTTCCGAAGCCAAAGCACACCGGACGCGGTGCCCGAATTGCTAGAGCACATACTTCCACTGGGGAAGGTCGGGAGTTTGAATCCCAGCCGAGTTGAGCCAATGACTTACACAATTGATACTCATCGCTACCTAGCCTGGCGCTCGGCATTAATAGGATAGGGAAAGAACTGGTTCGTTCAGTGTCAGAATAATGTGACGGACTGGGATATCGGGTCATGGTGCCAGCAGCCTGGTTTCTCAGAGGGGCAGTACTTTAAAGTCGCCATGAGTGTGCACTCTCACAAGTTCTGATATAATCATAGGTGTTGCTAGGATATAACTCCCCCCCCCCTCCTAAACAAAAAACCCCAAAACAAACTCAGCAACAACAACAAAACCATCAACAAAGAACAAACAACCCCACACGCTTAGCTAAATTTGATCCTACATATCTAACTTAACTATTGGTGTACTTATACAACTTCTATTGGTACATAAAAGGAGTGAGTATTAAAGCAATTAAGTCAATTAAACTTTAATAGAAACATGTCATTGCTGCAAGTCATGCACCCAACATTGGCAAATTAAGCCACGCAGATCTGCTAATGTAGCCATGAGTTCTGTTTGTCTACACTATTCCCATAATTCACACTCCCTGATGTCATATTGTCTTGTCCGTACCAGTGTAGCTCTGATGTTCGTCCCTCTGTGCTAAGCTGCTGCATTGAAGAAAATGAAATCAAAATCGATGGACTCCTGCGTTTCGGTGTGCATACCCGATTTATGTTGCATGTTTAACAACTTCAAATATCCCCAAAGTAAAATAAAATCGATTCCAAGTTAAGTAAATGAAATTACAACAATAAAAAACACGGCAGAAACTGAAAAGAAGCAGTACCTAAACCGCCACCTGGTACATATTTTATGTTGTCCAGGTTAGAAGGTGCTGCAAAGATTCAACACTAAAGCTAAGATTCCATACACATGGTATGCGACATGCGGCATGTGAATGCGAATGCGATATGCGACATAGATACCCATACCGAGCCCCAATAGCCGATGTCTACCTTTTGTGCTGTGGGGTCGTTAAGCAAAAAAAAAAGGGAAAAAAAAGATACCCATGCCATTTTTGGGGTTGTTTGCCTCATATTTCTGAAAGAAAGTCAAAGTTACTGTTCTTTTCTATGGCAAATGCAGCAGCAGCATTCGCATTCGCATTTGCACTGATCGGTCCGTAGGTTGATCCATTTGATGCATTCGCATTCTCATTCGCATTCGCAATCGCAATCGCAATCGCAATCGCAGTCGCAATCGCATTTGGATGTATGGAAGCACTACTATGCCTTTACATGCTTTTCGATTTTTTGCAGCATTCACATTCGCTTTCGATTACCGCGTATATGGAATCTTAGCTTAAGTCTTATACTCATAAATTGTCATGAGCCAAACGTCGCTGGATGACATGGTATCATCTAGGATATGTGGCATCCTTGTCATACTATTACTTCATATCCACTGAGTAATATTGAACAATCAATACATTTGGAGAGAGCTACAGGGTCCGTATAGGGCCTGGAAAGTCTTGAACAGTTTTGAAAAAACTTCATTTGCCCAATTTCAAGGCATCAAACAGCCTTGTCCTTGAATTTAACATATTTTGGGTAATTAGTCTTGAAAAGCCTTGAATTCCATTCAACTGTCCACACTGATCTAAATTAGTCTGAAATCACCATTCACCTTCGTTTTTCCCCCCTGAATTCCAGATGAAAATACTCTTGAATTCCTCTCAAAACAGCCTTAAAAACCTTTAAATAGCCTTGAATTCCATATCTTCACATGTGTAGGGACTCTACAGCCAAGACATTCGCTGATTCTTAATAACCGACCGTTATTTTTATTCAGGTAAATTTCGGATGGAGAGCAGGACACGGTGGGCTCACGCTTCAGGAACTAAGGCATTAAGCCAGCTTACACGCAGACCCTCGACCCCACCAGGCTGCTCTACCAACATCGCGACATAAGTGATGTCATATTCAGCAGCAGTAGCAGTAAGCATTGCATTCTAAATAATATATAATACCTTGACGCGCTTCACATCATTAGTCTGCATATATCGATAGTGCTCTCAGGTAAGGAGCCTCATACACATGTAGGCGTGGATAGGGTTATTGCAACATGGGAGTCTAGGTCGTGTAGTTGTCAGCATGTTTGCCTCTGAATGGCAGGAAGTGTGGGTTCGAACCCTGCTCTAGGTGCAATAATTCCCATTTTCATCACCTGGATACTGTAGAAGCTACACACTGTATGGTTGGTAAACCTGTCTTGTCTATGTATCTGTAAGTGCATTGCCTGTATGTATGTATGTATGTATGTAATGTTATGCCTTAAATGACTTATGGATGCAAAATCTTTCAAAGACTAATGCCTGGCACACACCTTCCGTTTACAATTCACGCACTAAAACTGACTGCGCATCACGACCCTGACACATCACAAAATGGGCATTAAGCCCGGTACACACCTCCCGTATACGATCTAAAACTTCCCGTTTTGCGCATAAGTTTGAGTTTTAGTCGTTAGGTGTGCAACCCCCTAGCACACCAAAGCCTTGCGATTCACGACTTAAAACTCAGTTTTAGGGGTTAAAACTGAAATCGCAAGGGATTCGAAAAACGAATCGGGCAGTTTTAGATCGTATACAGGACGGGTCGGGGTCGTGATGCGCAGTCAGTTTTAGTGCGTGAATCGTAAACGGTAGGAGTGCCAGGCATAATCAATTCCAGGGAGACGCCAGTCAGGTAGGCCCGAATAGGGTGATTGCATCAGGGAGCCTATGTAGTGTATGTTAGGCCCGGAATAGCATGAAGTGTGGGTTCGAATCTTGCTCTAAGCGCAATATTTCCCATAGCTTGCTATCCCCCGAATAGCAAGATATATGAGTTCGAATCGTGCTCTAGTCTAACTCTAAGCGCAATATATCCCATTTTTAACATACACACCCCTCGCAACAACAATACTTACAAACCGGGCAAAAGTTACACTACAAACTGTATACATCATTCATCCATGATTCTATATATAGCCACAACTCCCAAATTACCGGAAGTAGCTCCTGGGGGATGTAGCTAAATGGGAGTGAAGCTGGATTAGGTGGAAAACATAAGTAACCCGAGAGGTGGCGCTGCCAGCTCGGTACAGAAGTAAGCAGAGGAGCTTTCTTTATTGAACTACAAACTATAATAACAGGCCAGCCATATCCATAGACTGGATGACTCTATGAGACAACTTCAGACATGGTCTTTCCCCATGGCTTTAAACATTGGCATTGGCATTGACAAGTATCTGATTTCCCCTCTTAGTCATCGGAACCCCTCCTTTCCACAGAGCGTGAATAAGGAAGGTTCCCTTTCATATAGTAGACGCATGCCCCTGTATGGAGAGTGGGGAGGGTCGTGGCCCTCGAATAATTATGTGAATTACGTTTATTTCATTTATATAATTAATACATGCGTACTTACATCACCGGGTGACCGTATCTAATTACAAGCCCAATTAACAGCACATATATATATATATATATATATATATGTGTGTAATAGTCTGCACTGACGGCTCAGGCAAGTAACCACATAGACAGGTAGGCATGGGTAGTGTTATGATATCAGGGGTCCTAGGTGGTGTAATGGTTAGCACTCTGGCCGGGAAGGCATAGAGATGTGGGTTCGAGTCCCGCTCTAGGCGCAATATTTCCCATTTTCATCAGCCCCATGACACTGGTTGCCGTGACCATGATCCTGTACAAGCTACGCGCTGTATGGTTGTTGAACCTACCCTGTGTATGTATATATGTTAGTGCATTGCCTGTATTTATGTAATTGTAAGCATTAAATGACCATTTAAAAGACTTACAATTCCAGCGGGACTAGGGTAGTAGGCTGCACTGACCTCTCAGGCAAGTAACCACATAGACAGGCAGGCGTGGGTAGTGTGTTGGTCTCAGGGAGCCTAGGTGGTGTAATGGTTAGCATACTGGCCCGGAATGCAAAGAGATGTGGGTTCGAATCCTGCTCTAGGCACAATATTTCCCATTTTCATCACCCCCATGGCATATATATATATACTCATATATACCCAGATTTAAATATATGTATTATATATAGTTATATTTACACACACTATTATAAATAATAAAGAAACTGTACAACAGATTCACGATATACAATCCTTTAGACTAACAGATTTGTCCACCGCAAATAAAGCAGATTATACCGACCAACTTCTTATAGTTATTTAAAGGCTGGTTGAAACCCCAAACGCGTAGGGAGTGTGTACATATACAGGTAACTACCGTACACTTTTGTCTCTTCCTTGTGCGATGCTAATCAGGCATCATAGTAAAAACAGCCATTGTATTGTTATAGCCAGCATTACCTGGATGAAGGGAAAGGCCCTGTCACACTTTACCGGATTGAGAATACGGATAGACCCGGACAAAAATATTCTAATCCAGTGTGATTCGGACTTGAAATGTATCGATTATGTAACGAATGGTAACGGATAGGTAACAGATGGTAACATACGGGTAACGGATGGGTAATAGACGGTAAATGATGGTAATGGTTGATATGCTATCTAATGCCAGGTACACACCTACCGTTTGTGCGCACCCACCTACCGTATACGATCTAAAACTGCCTGTTTCACACACAAAAATCGCTTGGTGTGCGCTCCCCGCGCACACCTTGCGATTGCGATTCCCGACTAAAAACTCATTTTTAGGGCTAAAACGGGCCGATTAGGATTGCGATTCGCGATTCAAAAAATGAATCAGCCCATTTTCAGTTTTAAACGGGTCGAGTCGCGAGTTTTAGTGCGCGAATCGTAAATGGTAGGTGTGTACTTGGCATAACGATCAACCGACAATTCAGGATACAAAAAGAACTATGACGAACGGCAACCTACTCTGGCACTCTGCATTAATAGGATAGGACAAGGATTGATTTTGCACAGTGTCGGGATAATGTGACTGTGTGGAATATCGGGTCAAGGTACCGGTGGCCTGATCACCCAGTCGGGCAGCACTATAATGTCGCCATGACTGCGCACTGTCACAAGTCGGTACCCGTCCTTCTATGACCCTAGATGTTGCCAAGACGTACAAAAACTCCAACAACCACCAATCAACATACAATGTAGCCCTGACGCCATTGTACTGAGCTGCAGCTGGGACCTGGACTCGGACAAGTCCTGCATACGGACCTGCTGTTCTAGCTGCTGCTACATACCCCACATCAAAGAGAACACCGCCCTGATATGACCTGAAGTGTTGGTAGGACGTAAAACAACAAAAAACAAACATCAAAGAGAAGGTGAATTCAGAATAATTACCGCCGCGCATTGACGGTAGTCATATGACCATTGACTCGATTGATATTAGGTGCCTTGCTGCTGTTTTTGCTTGTTGTGCTTTTGGTTGCCTTTTTATGTGGTGGATGATCGTGTCCCAGTTAACATGAAAGTAATTCCCTCCCATTTTTGTCAAGACGATCACTTTGTTGAGAGGCAGGTTCTGGGGTAATATGTTTCGCATTAGCTTTTTGTCTTGTCTGTAGATGCTATACGCAATACATTAATCTGTCCATTGCATGCTGGGGGATGTTGTCATTTATTTGTGTGGCTGTATGTCTACTTAGATTTACCTCTATTTAAAGTTGCATAATACCCAAAGGTTTTGAGCTTCTGTGAATTTCTGATATAAATATAGTATGTTGATTGCTATAGTCTACCTTAATTTAGTTTGGAATAAGGTTGAGTTAAATTGAGTAACTTTGGATATACTTTAAGTCTAAACATGTCTAAACATGTAACATGTCAAAGACATGTCAAAGACATCTAGATTATTGTATGCAGGCCTGGAGTCCATACCTTTGCAAAGACATAACAAACCTAGAAAATGTTCAGAGAAGATAAAACTAAACTGACCAACATTAAAAATGAGAAGGTACAGAGGTGACCTGACCCAGACCGTCAAAATTATCAAGCAAATTGACAATATCACACCTGATGAGATATTCACACTAAGCAAACATGAAAACAACAATCATGCAAGGACATGACTTGAGGCTTTTCAAACGACATGCTAGATTGGACATAAGAAAGTGTTCATTCATCCAACATGTAGTGGATGGATGGAATAAACTCACATATGAGGCAGTCAACTGTAAAACAGTAAATTAGTTTAAGATGCACCTGACACATACACAGTTGCACACCATGATGGGGGATACCACAAGTTTTTAAACTCACTTCCTCGACAGACATCAACTCTTAGTGAGTTGATGGCACACACAGTTGAACACACAGTTGAACAGTTGAGCTCTGACCCCATAGGCTTCAGCAGTAATATATTCTATTAAATTGACATAGTATGCCGCTCTCTGTAACATACTAAGGGCTCAGCAAACTGCCACATCTAAGTTTGTTAATGTTATATGGGAGAATTCTGAATAAGTATAAACACATCTTAATGTCTTAGATGTTTTGATTCCCAGAAATGTTATCCTTTCATCAAACTTTGCAGCTTTAAGGGTCTTTGTTAAAGCTGCATTTCCATTCGCCGTTTCTCAGTGTTACCTTTAGTTAGTAAACCCTGCACAATTTAAAAGTGCACTCTGTAGCACATTTTGCAGTTGGTACCCTAAAACCCCAGCGTGGCTGAATGTAGTGGAACCCTTCAGCAAATCTGATAGCTGTTCTTTCAATAATCGTATGTTTTAGTCGCTCCCCTAAAAGTAGTACTACCCTCTTCAAAAGACAGCGCTGCATTCATACCAATATTGTCCTGTCATAGCAGATATAATATATCAACACCACAACCGCCAAAATGAGACAACATTTGTGTTGGTTTAAAATAAACTAGGATGCTTTCAGCGAATAATGCAACTTTATTTCCTCACCGATATGATCAGTAAATCAATGATATAGTCTAAAGGTAAATGTCTATTTTCCAGTCTCCATGTATGAAATAAGATACCCATAATACAGACCCACCCAGGGCGGAGGCTAAGGACTAACATGTGTACATATATACATAAACAATACCCATACTCATAGGTGGAAAATGAAATCATAAAAATCCAGCAAATGGAAACAGAAATAGCTCTATGGCGGCTGTCATTTGTATTCTTGTGTTGAATTGCATAATAATAAATAAATAATTCTCCGAGCGTTTATATGTATATGTCAATAGACTAATTTGTAATTCCAAACTTTCAAGTTTATGCCAAATTGTTCCGTATTTCTATTAATTTCGTTTTGCACTGCATCTAGTGGCAAACTCCATAGATTGCAAACTCAATGGCCATGGGCATTTGTTTGTCTCTCGACGCCGTTTTCAGCGTGCAGTCTATAGACAGTTTCACAATTCCGACTCGTCTGTGGGCGGGTCGATCCTAAGCATTGCTTATTCATGTTAGTTGTACTACATGGTTTCAACCCGCTATTGTCTATATTGTTCATACCATCTCATCAGCTTACCCATAAATAGTTCATATGCACCGTAATTGTTAAAGCCGCCCTTCCTGATATGACATTAGATGTTGTCAGGACGTAAAATTCCACCAACCAACACACCAGACGGGATGGCCGAATGAGTTAGAGATTCCGTCTCCCATGCTGGTAGATCGTGGGGTCGTGGGTTCGAACCCTGGTCGAGTCAAACCAATGACTTAAAAATTGATACTTGTCGCTTCCTAGCCAGGCGCTCGGCACTATTAGGATAGGGCAAGGACTGGTTGGCTCAGTGTCAGGATAATGTGCTTGAGTGGGATACCAGGTCATGGTACTGGCGGCCTGGTTTCCCAGTGGGGCAGCACTATAAAGTCACCATGAGTGCGCACTGTGACAAGTCGGTACCCGTCCTGATATGTCCTTAGATGTTGCTAGGATGTAAAACAACAACAAACAAACAAACAATCCACCAACCAACATGTTAAGGCCGGAAGACCATATTATTCAACTGGAATACAACATTTGAGAGAAAAAAAGAAACAAAAGATGGCTGGGCGGGACGCGTTCAACTGCCTGGTTTAATGCCGTTCCGGTGGCTGACGGCGATGGCGCCCTTTCTGCCGCCAGCCATTGGCGGTCCCTTATGAGCGCATTGAGGCGGCCAAGACATATTAAGCTAAGATTCCTTATATGCGGTATGCGGTATGCGGTATGTGGTATGCGAATGGGACGATTCCTTCTATGCAGTAAGCGGCAAGCGTCTCCCCACCACCACCACTACCATATGTTTCCCATCAGCACCCCTTTTTTGTGACCGTTCCGTAATGATCAGTTGCCTCTCCTAAGAGTCCTAGTCTAAAACTAATGGACACGTGCGACTGAGGTTTCTATTCGCATACCGCATGCCGCGCTGATCGCTACAGGGACCGATCGAGTTGTCGCATTCACATTCGCATTCGCATTGGCATTCGCATACCGCGTGTAAGGAATGTAGCCCATAGTCTGCAAGGCGTTTCGATTTTTTGTCGCATTCGCATACTGCATACCGCATACCGCGTGTAAGGAATCTTAGCTTTACTCCCGACCTCCCCCCTCTCCACCACACTCTCTTCACCCCCACCCCGCCACTGACACTCCAAGCTGTCCCCTTGTAGCAGTATAAAATTGCCCCCTCTGAATAATTTAATATAACGGAATAGAACTGACCCCGTGGGGCAAGAACATGTCAGTATCCAACATCATACCCCCCCCTTCAGAATAAAACCACCCCACGTCTTTGTTCATTACACTCAAATGCTCTCCGGCACACCTTTGCATCGTTTTTAAAAAATATGTTCATATAACCAAATAAGTGCATGGAGAGTGTTGGGTTCTAAATCGAGACGTGGGTCTTCCCCATTGAATACTTGGGTGTAAACTTCATTGTAAACTTGGGTGTAATGTGCCCCAAATAAATTACAAGCAAAACTCACACCGCAAATTACAAACAAATCATGTTGCTGCAATGTGCTGGCTTACGTGCAATGCATTGTATGCCCGGTATTTATAGGGGGCGATAATATAATGGGGACGCAATGTGATTGCCGTATAAAATTGCCCCCGACCACTGTCAGTTTTATTCCTGTATACTATTACTGGGGGAGGGGGATGATATCATGTCAGGGAGGAGGGTGATATTATTTGTCTAACCAGTACTAATGTTCGGACCACACCTCCCGTATAAAACCTAAAACTGCCCGTTTTGCGACTAAGTTTGAGTTTTAGTCAGTTTCACTCTTTAGGTGTGTGACCCCCTAACACACCTGAGCCTTCCGATTCGTGACTTAAAACTCAGTTTTCGGGCTTAAGACTGGAAACTTATGAGATTCGAAAAATGAATCGGGCAGTTTTAGGTTTTATATGGGAGGTGTGTACCGGGCATTAGTCGGGAAACGGGATGGGTCGGGTTGTGAGTTTTAGCTTGTGAATCATATACGGGAGGTGTGTACCAGGCTTAATGCCCACACCTAGTACTCTCCATCCTGATATGACCTTAGATTGGTTGTTTGTTGGAGCTTGATGTCCTGGCAACATCTAACATCATCTCAGGACGGGTACCGACTGGTGATAGTGCGCACTCATGGCGACTTTAAAGTGCTGCCCCACTGGGACACCAGGCCACCAGCACCATGACCTGATATCCCACCCAGTCACATCCTGACACTGAGCCAGCCAGTCCTTGCCCTATCCTAATAATGCCGAGGGCCTGGTTAGGAAGCGGCAAGTCATTGGTCTGACTCGACCAGGGTTCAAACCGGTGGGTTCGAATCCCACGATCTACCAAAACGGGAGACGGACGCTTACTTCATTCGGCTATCCCTTAGATGTTGCGAGGATATAAACCATCAACAAGCAAGAAAGAACCGACTACTCCGAATAAGATGCTGGTGTCATCTATGTTGCTCGTTTGTGCCTGTGATGCTGAGAGGATGGCATGATGCAGCACCTGCTTAGGCGCTAACACATCCGGTGGCTGATGGTGGATGTGGAGCCCTGAGCAGCTCGGGTGAGACTCAACCATTATATATATATATATATATTTTACCTCGGTATACAGCCTCAGGCTAGCCTCAGGCTAGGGAGAAGGAAGCACGTGAGGTACCAGCAATTAGCATATACAACTCACGACTGGATTACGTGTCGTTGGGTTGCTCCGGCAAATTTAGTCTTCATACAAGCTAATACGCAGTAAGTATCATAAAAACTGTGGTTAGCTTAATCATGATGCATTAGAGCATCATTTTGGAAAGTTTAGACTTTCTTTGGTCCAATTTGGACGAGTTATTTGGTTATAAAAAACCAAGGATAAAATTCCTTCTCGAAGGATTGAAACCGATCATTAGCGGTTCTGTCAACACCCGAGTCACCGTGTGATTATGGGTAGAGATGTGGGCTCTGCCTCGTCTCCTGTGGAAATTCTCTCGTACTCTAATAGAGAGTAATGTTGGAGATGCTCCTGGGTTTCTTTTATAGACTCCCCACAAACTTTTTCAGGCGTTTTCTCCGAGTTTCGTAGCATTTTCTCCAACTTGTTGACGTAGTAGTCACAGGTGGGAGAAGTGTGCGGAACAGAGGGATGGGCGGGCCGATACACTGGTCCCGACCCCGCGTAAGGTTTGGGCTTGACCCACAACCCACGCACAAATTTAGCTTATTACGCCTGTGTTATAACGGTATAAACACGTTCTCTAACACCAATAGATGTCCAAATGAGTTTGAAACAACCATATTGTGACATATATATATACCGGGACTGACCAAAAATCTTTGTTTCAGTTCCCGATGGCCACGAAGCGGAGTAAGCGCGGTGCAGCAGCAGCCGAGGGGCGTGTTCCGAGTGGAGGGGACGAGGAGTATGACTCCTTACCCGTGTTGTCGGCAGGGCCTTCGACACAGCCCGGGGCGCATATTCTCTCCGAGGAGCACATAGTGCCTGACGGTGCCGCGGCTCAATCGGTTACTCCAAACAAATTTCTAGGGTCCCTTCAAGTTTGGTTTAATAGGGTTATACTGTAGTACGAACAATGTCAGAGGTGCGTTAATAATGTCAGAGGGGCTTACGAGGGGGTTACGAAAATAAAAGCGTTATACAGAAATGCATAGCGCAGTGTTGAGATTAGGGTCTGGGAATTCAAACATAGCTTCTTAGGTGTGTGTGTGGACTCGTGTGTGGTGTGTGCATTGGAGGCATATCCCATATGTAAATAAAGAGTGTCGGTTTTGTTACAATAAGAACAAAGGTGTATGCACCACCGGTCTGGGAGATTAGTTAACGTGGAAAGATTGGGGCGAGGTGGGGCTTGATGGGGCGAGGTGGAGGAATTGGGGGTAGCGTGATGTTTGTGAGGGAAGGTGGGGCGAGGTGAGCAATAGACCGAGGTTGGGAGAAATGGTGCGAGGTGGGGGGGGGGGGGGTGTTTGTTTGTTGGTGTTTTACGTCCGAGCAACATCTAAGGTCATATGAGGACGGCAGGCTGTCGGGAGGTTTAGGCGAGGCTGAAACATTGGGGCGAGGTGGGGAAGTTGGGTAGAAAGTTGGGGCATGGTTGGGGGGGGGGGGGGGGGTGAGGGGAGGGGGGGGAGGCGAGGTGGAGGTCGCGTCGGTTGAAATGAGAAAACACACTTGTCACCTAGCTGATGGCCCTGACTAAGTCACTGTGACCATCCTTCTTTGGGCGTGCTTTATCTTGAAAGGAGTCAAGTTAATTTACCGATAACATTAACAACAAATCCGACTTTTCTTTTCCACAAATGAATGACGTTAATTTATCAAAAACAAAGGCAGGTTTTCTGGTTTTAAGTAGTCAAGTTAATTTGTCAACAACACAGGCACGTGTATTGCCATAGTTACACACACTGTTTCCTTTCACGGGGTGCATAGGCTTTATCTGGCCATGAATTTCCTTTATTGGGGTTTTACGTCTGAGCAATGGCTGAGACCAATTTGGGAAGACGCGTGATCGCTTTATAGATTTATGCTTCTTATTATGATGATATGACTGAGTTTCTCATGTCTCAGCATAATCCATATAAGTTTATATCCTCATCTGGTATATGATGGGCACATATAATACTAGCTACAAATGATGGGGTGGACAAATGAGTTCAGCGTTCGCTTCCTGTGTGGCAGGCTTAGGGTTAAACTCGGTGAGGCTAAAAAGAAACCTGACTGAGTCAAACCAATGACTTACAAATTGATACTTGGTATTACCTACATAAAAGATTCACCCCTTACTTCCAGTACAGGGGTGAAAACCAACCCATTAGAAAAATTGGCGAAGAATTTCGACATGCTGGGGAATTAACTCAGCTGGTAAATTCTTAATTTAAGAAGCACAATATATTCTTTATGTACGTCTTCATATTGACCCGCTACTTTTGAGTTGGAAAATATAATAAAACATATATTTTAATGCAATCTAAAAGTGAAATTGATGGTGTTCTATGGCCGCCATCTTGTCTTTTTGCATTCTCTCCCATTTCACCAACTCTGTGCCGATATTAGTATCCATTTGATACTGGAGGCAGGCATTCTACTTCCTGTTCCATACTAAAGCTATTTTCGCCTGTATTTACACTACGTTGTCATTCACCCCTTTAGTGGAAGTACGGGTGAATCTTTTATCTAGGTATTACCCAACCTAGCACTCGACATTACTAAAGATAGGCAAGTCTAATGAGTAAGAGCAATTGTTCATGATTGAAATTCCCCCCTGCTTAATAACGAATGTAGCGGTTTACGTGTCTCGGCAGATACCTAGTATACATTGAAAACATTTGGAACTGCTTGTTAAAACTTCTTTTTTTAATCTTTTTTTAAAGAAATCATATTCCCTGAAACCCTACATGAATCCAAACAAAGATGCACAACCGAATTTATTTGGTTGAAAATGATACAACATGAAATTAAGAGTTTGTAAACAACAATTATTGTTTATCTTCCTCGGCATCATGCTTCTTAATTCACAGTTTGTGCCTAATGCAATTAAAACCTCTAAAGGCCCGGTCACATACATGTTAGTGGATGTAGTTGAACGTAGTGGAGGCTAATGTAGTTGAACGTAGTTGAACATAGTTGACCGTAGTTGAACGTAGGTGAATGTAGTTGAACGTAGTTGAACGTAGTTGAACGTAGTTGAACGTAGTTGAACGTAGTTGAACGTAGTTGAACGTAGTTGAACATACCGGCATGCATACTTCTCTGTCATGCTAACTTCATAATAACGAGGGTGGGCCGTGAGTTTAATCTTTGGATATGTTCAAAAGATAGATACATTAGAGACTAATGTACTGTTGTGAATTCTCCATATTCTTAATGTACTCTAGTGTACTGTTGCATACTCTAGCATACTTTAGCATACTTGGATGTAGTTGGAGGTAGTTGACTGTAGTGGAGGCTAACATATGGTTGTGGTCTGCACTGACCTCTCAGGCAAGTAACCACATAGACAGGTAGGCATGGGGAGTGTGTTGATATCAGGGAGTCTAGGTGGTGTAATGCTTAGCACACTGGCCCGGAATGCAAAGAGATGTGGGTTCGAGTCCCGCTCTAGGCGCAGTATTTCCCATTTTCATCACCCCCACAACACTGGTTGCCGTGATCAGGATCCTGTACAAGCTTTGCGCTGTATGGTTGTTGAACCTACCCTGTGTATGTATGTGTTAGTGCATTGCCTGTATGTATGTAATTGTAAGCATTACAAGACTTACAATTCCAGGGGGACGAGTGTAGTGGTCTGCACTGACCTCTCAGGCAAGTAACCACATAGACAGGTAGGCGTGGGGAGTGTGTTGATATCAGGGAGCCTAGGAGGTGTAATGGTTAGCACACTGGCCCGGAATGCAAAGAGATGTGGGTTCGAGTCCCGCTCTAGGTGCAGTATTTCCCATTTTCATCACCCCCACGACAATATGTTGAACATTGTTGAATGTAGTTGAACATAGTTGAACGTACCAGCATCCATGCTGTAACATAGTTATCCATACCAAAGCCTGCCGTACCTTATCTTTTTTCACCATAGTTTAACATACTTACACCACATTTGACCCACGTTAATCTATCCTACGTTCAACTATGTGTAGTTCATCTACGTTCACTAATGTGTATGTGACCAGCGCTTTAAACACTAACCTAGATTTGATCGTCCACACCCTACTTTACTGGTTGGTACTCAGAAAGATTGTATTGATGTATCAATGAAATACTAAGTTACTTTATTGATGCGATGGTGACTTATTTGTTTGTTATTGTTCTACGTTCTAGCAACATCTACAGTCATATCAGGATGGGTACCGACTTGTGACAGTGCACACTTATGGCAACGTTATAGTGTTGCCGCCCTTGGAGAACAGGCCACCAGCACCATGACCCAATATCCCAGTCACATCCTGACACTATGCTAACCAGTCCTTGTCATATCCTGTTAATAATGAGTGCCAGGATAGGTATGGACAAGTATCAATTTCATAAGTCATTGGTTCACCCGGGATTCGAGCTCCCGACCTTCTGCACGGGAAGCCTGCTCGACAAGTTGCTGATGGTGAAGACTGTGCTGTCAAAGACGGTGATGTTGAGGACGGTGATGTTGAGGACGGTGACGGTGACAATAAGTCAACTTGTATGTGTATATGTATATATATGATGTACAGGAATTAAATGAGTAATAAATCATGGAAGTTGCTAACATGCATCTCCCACCCTTTCGATATGTCGGTGGCACTCCCTCTTGGGTCTCCGTGGTTTCCCTGACCTGAAGGCTTCTTCCTTCACTACCCCCTTAAAAGTGTATATATACACGCACAATGAAATTACTTTCCCATGGACACTGTTTACATCCTTGGCTCCTCTCCCCTCCTCATTTAAGCAGACACAATAGGCACAATGCGCATGCTCCATCGTTCCTTTCGCGCAGCTTGCCCTGTGCATGCACCCCATGGTATAAATAACCGTGCCCCGCAGATGCATGTACACGCAGAGACCATTGCTCCTTTTGTCACAGAGAGAAAGAGAGAGGGGGGAGGGGAGGTAGAGGGGGAGAGGGGGGGGGCGGAGAGAGGTGAACGGCAGAGCAAGAGAGCATGACTTTGAGGCTAAGGTTGTGTTCCACTCAACTATACCTGCAATCCCCTACTGCCACATATGCACGCACGCGCACACGCATGCGCATACGCACAGGTACACACGCTAAGACGCACCGCTCGCCGCCCTGCCCTCACCTCATGTCTACAGTTCATGAATCATAAACGGGCTTCCGTGAAAATTACTTGTCACGGACAATTCTTCAGCGGTTCCTCCCCCCTCCCCTCTCCTATACCGCCTCCCCACCCTCTCATCCACCCACCCACCCACCTACCAAAAAGAAACACCCCCACCCTCCCGCCACCGCCACCCTCCCACCCTCTCACCCTCTCACCCTCGCACCCTCCCCCCCCCCCACCCACACAAAACAAACCACCCATCACCGCCCGCCACCCGCCACCACAACCACCCTCACACTCACCCTCTCATCCACCAAACAAAAAACACCCTTACCCTCCTGCCACACCCACCTCCCACCTCCCCCCCCCCCCCCCCCAGCCCCATTAGCTTGCCGGGTATAAGCGCAATTTCTCCCTGCCTACGTACTTATTTGCATGCATCAGCCAATTCCGTGTGCGGGCTGCGCATTACCCATAATGGCGCATGTGCAGAACGACTGTTTAAAGCCCGTGTAGAGGTAAGCTCCCCGGCCGACCGGAAAAACGTGACCACAATGGCGGCCACTTCCCGTCAGCCCCCCACCACCGGCTGCCCGCAGACTTAATTTGAGCGCCTGCCATACAGACGGGGCGGTGTTAAAATGAGACCAATGCGGCCGTGTTTGTCTATTGACTATACAGTATAACCCCGTTAAACCAAACTTGAAGTGACCCTAGAAATTTGTTTGGATTTGCCGATCGTTGGTTTAACCAAGCTTTTGATTCGACTTTGTCTTGGCTTTGGCAGAAACGTGGGTGCATTATGAATGTAATATACAATGTATGTGGACTTTGATTATTCTTTTTGATGTATATACAGTAAAATCCCATTAAACCAAACGATCGGTTAATCCAAACTTTTTTCAGCGGCCCGGCAAAATACTACCATTTATCATATGAACAAGTCTCAGATGACCTTATAACCACATGAAAGTTTGGTTTAACTGTACTGGAAGTGGCCTGGGCCCCAACAATTTTGTTTGCATTAACCGATAGTTTGGATTAACCGACTTTGGTTTAACAAACTTTTTTATATGATAAATGGGAGTATTTAGCTGGGCCGCCGACAAAAGTTTGGATTAACCGATCGTTTGGTTTAACCGAGCTTGGTTTAACGGGGTTGTAACTTGTACTGTATTTGGAGCCAATCTTTTTTTAAATATTCATCGCCGCTGGGTGGCGCTGGGTGGTGGTAGTGGTGGTGGTGGTGGTGGTGGCGGTGGTGCCAGCAAACAGTTTGTTATCACATGGGTGTATCAGTGATAGCTGTTTGAGAAATGGGGGGGGGATGGAAGGAGCGGGGTGGGGAAGGGGGAGGGGCGGGGGCTGAGGGTTTGGTCGATGGGCGGGTGTGGTGCTGTGGGTGGTGGCGGTGGTTGTGGTGCAAGTGCCAGCAAACAGTATGTTATCACATGGGTGAATCAGTGATAGCTGGTGGAGAAAGAGGGGGGGGGGGTGAGGGGGGGAAGGAGCGGGGGGGCTTGGTGGAGTGGCGAGAGTGGTGGTCGTGGTGGTCGTGGTGTCGTGGTGGTCGTGGTGGTCGTGGTGGTCGTGGTGGTCGTGGTGGTCGTGGTGGTCGTGGTGGTCGTGGTGGTCGTGGTGGTCGTGGTGGTCGTGGTGGTCGTGGTGGTCGTGGTGGTTGTGGTGGTCGTGGTGGTCGTGGTGTTTGTGGTGGGCGTGGTGGTCGTGGTGGTCGTGGTGGTCGTGGTGGTCGTGGTGGTCGTGGTGGTCGTGGTGGTCGTGGTGGTCATGGTGGTCATGGTGGTGCCAGCAAACAGTATGTTATTATCACATGTGTGAATCAGTAATGCGGATCGGAGAGAGCTTTTGGAGAAAGGTTGGGGGGGGGGTGCGGGTGGAAGGAGGGGGGCGTGGTGGTTGGGGGGCTTGGTGGAGATGGTGGAGGTGGTGGTAGTAGATCTCGTGATTGCGGTTGTTGTGATGGTTGTGGTAGTAATGATGGCGATGGTGATGATAGTGGTGGTGATGGTTGGGTGTAGTAGTAGTGGTGATGGTGGTGGGGGGTATGGGTGTGTTGGTGGTGGGGGTTATAGTGGGAATATATGTGTAAATGTTGTGGTAGTGGTAGTGATGGTGTTGATTGCTATGGTGGTGGCATTCATAGTGGAGTGTGTTGGGGTGGGGTTGGTGACGGTGGTATAGGGTAGTGGTGAGGTAGCTGGATGGTACGTGAAGGAAGAGAGGTTCATATATAACCACCATGTGGGCATTGACAGCAAAATGGGATCTATCAAAGCAGTAGACCCTAACGTGTTGACCTGTTGTTAAGGTCCCATCTCAAGGCGATCTTATCTCATGTAGCCCTGGATGAAGACACAACGAAGTAGACACAACCGAGACAGCTCGGACCGGGCGCGGTGGCTGAATCGGTAGAGCGTGGGCTTCGCATGTGGGAGTTTGGTTCTCGGTCAAGACAAACCAATGACTTATAAAATTGATACTTGTTGCTTCCTAGCCAGGCACTTGGCATTATTAGGACTGGGCAAGGACTGGTTGGCCAATGTGTTAGGATTATGTGACTGAGTGGGATCAATATGGTTTTGGTGCGCTGGTCTTCCAGTGGGGCAGCACTATAAAGTCATCATAAGCGCACACTGTCACAAGTTGGTAGCCATCCTGATATTACCGTAGATGTTGCCAGGACGGAAAACTCTAACAACCAATCCACCACCCAGACAACCAGACAGCTGGGCGTTTGCGCCGAGATAACGATCAGGGGACTGGCTACAATTTCGACGTGACAAGGGGTGGGCCACTGGAGGCGTTAGACAACTCCAGGATGGGGTGGGGGATGGAGGGGGGGGGGGGTGTTGGAGGTGCAGGTACACCTGTTCTCCCAAGGGAAGGTTGTCTGCTGGGGTCGGAGAAAGAGAATAGGGTGGAGGATACCTGCTTTATTCACACACCTGTACATGATGAGCACACCTGTACGCTCAAATTAAACATAGTACCTCAAGTGTGGACAAACAAGGATTTTGGTTGGTTCTTGGAGTTTTATATCCTAGCAACATCTGAGGTCATGTCAGGATGGGTAGAGACTTGTGACAGTGTGCACTCATGGCGACTTTATAGTGATGCCCCACTGGGAGACCACGCCACCAGCACCCTGACCTGATATCCCTACCCAGTCACATTATCCTGACACTGAGCCAACCAGTCCTTGCTTCATCCTAATAATGCTGAGTGCCTAGCTAGGAAGCAACAAGTATCAATTTTATAAGTCATTGGTTTGACTCGACCGAGAACGAAACTCCCGCATGTGAAGCCCACGCTCTACTGATTCAGCCACCGTGCCCAGACTGACATGTCTCGGTTGTGTCTACTTCGTTGTGTCTTCATCCAGGGCTACATGAGATAAGATCGCATTGAGATGGGACCTTAACAACAGGTTCCATCTCAAGTGTCAATTTTGTAAGTCATTGGTTTGACTCGACCAGTGTTCGAACATGTGGGTTTGAATCCCCCAAAACGAGAGATAGATGCTCAATTCATTCGGCCATAGCAGTGAGGGTGTGTGATGAGGGAAGGGGGGGGGGGGGTGTTGTGTTTGGGGGGATAGTGAGTATGTATGTGGTGGAGTTGTATTTGTGTGGGCGGTATGTGGTGAACGGTGGTCGGTGGATGGTTAAATGGATGTATGGATGTTTGTGTTTGGGGGGGGGGTGTGGAGGGGCGGGGGGGGGGGGGTTGACCGGGGAGTGGCGAGCTGGAGGGGATGTGTGTGCGTGTGTGGAGGTTGTGTTGTTTATGTGCTGACAGTAAATCCCCAGTCACACATCACCGGACTGAGTACCGGACACCACCGGACAAAGAATTTTTTAGTCCGGTGGTGTCCGGTGTCAAAATGTTGCAATGGCCGCTGGATGACACAGACGCTAAACGGATGCTAAACGGATGTCAAACGGACGTCCCGGACACCAAACGGACACCAACCAGACACCAATGGGACACCTACTGGACACCTACTGGACACCTACCGGACACCTAACGGACTGTTCACGGACGCGCCAAAAATCAAAGGACCAAATTCCCGGTGCACCATCAACGGACTCTTCGGGATACAAAACGGGCACCTAACGGATAATTAAGTGTCATGAACCAGATGAAACGGACGAAATGGACTTAAAACAGACACCAGCCGTAAACTTCAGTCCGGTGGTGTCCGGATCAAGGTTAGTGTATGTTGAAAACTTGTACCGGACACCGCCGGACACCACCGGACACCGCCGGACACTGCCGGATGGGTACCAGACATGTACCGGACATTGCTGTATTTCACCGGACAGTGTCCGGTTCATGTCCGGTTCCCCAGTCCGGTTAGGTGTGACTGTGCCTTAAGGGTGGGTGTAGGGAGGTGTGTGTCCGTGGGTGTACTGGGCGACTGTGGTAAGTCTGAGGGGGATGTATGTACGGGGTTGTAGGATTTGTGACGGTATTGGGGGAGGGTTATCTGTTTTGCGGAAATGGTAAGTGTATGTGTTGGGGATTTGTGCTGTGTGAAGGGATGTGTGGGGGAGGGCGTGAGTGTGCGTGATTTTATGGTGGGTGAGGTGTGTGGGGATGTGAGGTAATAAACAATATTCACAAGAATGCACTGTGGCAACGGCCCCACAACCGCAGTTTTCATCGTCGCCGTCAGATGTCACATGCGTTGTGGATATTGTGTATTAATAGTGACTGACTAGTTTGGTACCCTCCTAAGACTTTCAAAAGGGTCTAAACATGAACACCTTTTTTTTCTTGGAAGCTCTAATGATCCAAAGGCAATATACTTTTGGAATTTTCAAAATATCCCAAAATTTGACTGACATACGTGCATTTGAAAATTAGTAATTTCCATAGCTTTTGTATGCACTGTGGCAATGGTCACACAAGCGTAATGTTCGTCGTCGCCGTCAGATGTTGCATGCATTGTGAATATTGTCTATTGGGATAGGTTGAGACTTGAGACGGGGTAAGCTTTTCATAATACAGTAAAATCCCCATTTTGTACGCCGCAAATTTTACCCGAATCCGGACATAACGCGATGAGGCATTGAATGTGTTATTCTTGAATTGAAAGCTAATTCAGTCAACTGAACCACGATTTAGCGCGGCCCCGCTTTTTTTTCGAGATGACATATTATAGACGCCAACGATTGCATTATAACAGGGTTTCACTGAACACCAGAAATATCTTAAATTATCCAATTACCGGTGAACAAATTAAAAGCAAAGGTCGCTCACACCTTCCAGTCTGGCACACCCAGTCATGTCCCAAAGCTACTCTCCAATCTCCCAGTTTGGCTTTCAATTAGGCTAAGCTAAAATAGTCAGGGAGCCCACCTAAGCCACTGACGCTATTTACACAGCGTATACGAGAGATATTCATTCTGGTCACATAGCCACGCGGTTTAGCAGATCACGTGGTCTTTCCGTATCATCGTTTTCTTAAGCTGGTATTTCCATCAGTAAGTGAGTGAGCACGACTTGGTTTTTTTCCCATGTTTTTTGTGTGTGTATACATTTAAATATAGTACATTTACCTGCGGTACATTAGACGCGGTGGTCGCATTGGTAGTGCGCATGCTTCCTGTGTGGAAGGCCGGCAGTTCGAATACCGCCCGAGTCAAAACAATGACCTAAAATATTGATGCCTGGCACTTTCTAGCCTAGTACTTGCTGAGATTTCACCCTACCTATCCAACGTGTATTGATGGACTCGATAAATATATATTGCAGTATAGAATCTCAGCAAGTGTATTTGTTTAAACTTAATTGATGCTCGAATCAAATTATGCAGATTTAAGAATTAGTCTTAGATATACTGTAAAATGTCATGCAGCATGATCAGAAATATTAATTACAGAGAAATATTCATAGTCTCTATCTAGTAAGTGCGTACTTTAATGTCTTCCACACCAGTTTCCACAAAATACACTTACCTCCCCGACCCCCACCACACCATACCACACCCCCCCACCGCACACCACACTCGCACACACACCCCACTACATCCCACCCCACTACATCCTACCCCACCATGCCACACCACACACCACACCACCCCACCCCACAACACCGCACCACCCACCACCCACCACACCACACCAAACCTCCCCAAACCCCACTCTACTACCCACCCCCACATGCCACTACAACCCACTACACCTCACCACACACCACACCACCCCACCCCACTACATCACATTCCACCATGCCACACCAAACCTCCCCAAACCCCACTCCACCACCCACCCCCACACGCCAGTACAACCCACTACACCTCACCACACACCACACACCTCTCTCTCGACCCAACACAACCCCACTACAGCACATTCCACCACGACACACCAAACCTCCCAAAACCCCCACTCCCACCCCACCCCAACACCACACTACTCTCACTACACCTTCACCACCACACCCAACACCAAACCACCCCCCCACCCCAAAAAACCCCACTTCATCACATTCCACCACGCCACACCAAACCTCCCATTCCCCACTCCACACCACCCAACACCCAACACTACAACCCACTTACACCTCACCACACACCACACACCAAACCACCACCCAACTACTCTATTCCACCACGCAACACCAAACCTCCCCACCAAACCCACTCCCCACCACACCCTCCAATGCCAGTTACAAACCACTACTCCTCACCACACACCACACCACCACCACCCCCTACATCACCTTCCACACGCCACTCCAAACCTCCCCAAACCCCCACTCCACACCCACACCCCACATGCCTGTACAACCCACTACACCTCACCAGACCCTCCACACACCAAACCACCCACCCCTCTACATCACAGTCCACCACGCCACACCAAACCTCCCCAAACACACTCCACCATCCACCCAACACGCCAGTACAACCCACTAACCTCACCACACAACCACACACCACACCACCGCACCCCACTACATCTCATTCCACCATGCCACCACCAAACTCCAAACACCCACTCCACCACCCACCCCCACACGCCAGTACAAACCCACTACACCTCACCACCACACCACACCACCCACCCCACTTACATCACATTTCCACCACGCCACACCAAACCTCCCCTATCCCACTCTCCCCCACACCCACACGCCAGTACAACCCACTACACCTCACCACACCCGACAACAAAACTCCCCACCCCACTACTTCACTTTTCCAACACGCCACACTAAACCACCCAAACCCCTCTCACCAGCACTCGCCCAACACCCCACTACAACCTCTACACCCACCACACACCACACACCACCCCCCCACACACCCAGACATTCACATTCCACCACACCACACCAAACCTCCCCAAACACCACTCCACCACCCTCCCCAACACCCCACTACAACCCTCTACACCTACCACACAACCACACACACCAAACCACCCCACCCCTCCCCACTTCATCACTTTCCCACCATGCACACCATAACCGCCCAAACCCCACTCCACATCCACCCACCCCCACACGCCAGTACTACCCATACACCTCACAACACACCACACCAACCCACCCCTACTACATCACATTCCCACCAGCAACACCAAACCTCCCAAACCCCACTCCACACCACCCACACAGCCAGTACAACACGACACATCTACCACACACCACACACCCCACACACCATCCCCACCCACTACATCACTTTCCACCTGCCACACCAAACCTCCCCTAACCCTCTCTACCACCCCTCCACAACCATAACAACCACTACACCTCACCACTCACCACAACCCACACACCCCACCCCACTACATCACATTCCATCACGCCACACCAAACCTTCCCAAAAAACCACTCCACCACCCACCCCATATGCCAGTACAACTCACTTCACCTCACCACACACCACACACCACCCCACCCCACCCGCTTCATCACATTCACACCACGCCACACCAACCTCCCCAAACCCCACTCCACCACCACCCCCACACGCCAGTACAACCCACTACACCTCACCACACACCACACACCAAACAACCCCACCCCAATACTCAACTTCCACCATGCCACACCAAAACCTCCCCCAAACCCCACTCCACCTCCACCCCCACACTCGCCACAGTCCATCCCCACTACACCTCACCCTCACCTCACACCAAACCACCCCACCCCACTACATCACATTCCACCATGCCACACCAAACATCCCCAAACCCACTCCACTCGCCCACCCCCACATCATTAAACCCACTACAACCTCACCACACCACCACACACCACACCACCCCTCCCCCACTTACATCAACATTCCACCACGCCACACCTAACCTCCCAAACCCCACTCCACCACCCACCCCCACATGCCAGTACAACCACTACACCCTCACCACCACCACACACCACACCAACACCACCCCACCCCTCTACATCAATTCCAACCCACACCAAACCTCCCCAACCCCACCTACCACCCACCCCCACACGCCAGTACAACCCATTACACCTCACCACACACCACACACCAAACCACCCCACCCAACTACATCACATTCCACCATGCCACATCAAACCTCCCCACCCCCCACTCCTACCATCCCACCCCCACAACCAGTACAATCACTCCAACTCTCCACACACCACACACACCACCCCACTTACATCACATTCCACCACGCCACACCTAACCTCCCAAACCCCACTCCACACCACCCCCCCAGCAGTACAACCCATACATCTCCACACACCAACACCACCCTCCCCACCCCAGCTACATCATATTCACCACACCACTCCAACTCCCCAAACCCCCACTCCACCAACCCACCCCACACGCAGTAAAACCCACCACCTCATCATCCACACACCACACAACACACACCACACCACCCCACCCCACTACATCACATTCCACCATGCCCACCAATACTCTCCCCAAACCCCACTTCCACCACCCCACCCCCACACTCCTGTACAACCCTCTTGACACCTCACCACACACCACCCTACCTACCATGCTTACATACATTCCACCACACCAATGCCACACCAACTCCCCAAACACCCACTCCACCCACCCCCACACCCCACTACAAGTACAACCCACTACACCTTACCACACACCACACCACCCCACCCTGCACATCAAATTCCACCACACTACGCCACACTAAAGCTCCCTAAACCCCATGCCACCCACCAACCCCCACACCCCACTACATCCACACACTCCACCACATCCCTCCTGATTCACGCCACGCCACACCACACCAAACCCCCGCCATGCCACCCATACCCATTCCTCCACACTCCATCACACGCCCCCCCCCCCCCAACCACACCCACCTACCCCACTCCACCCAACCCCCACCAAACTACACACGACGATACCACACCCCACACCACTCACCACACAACCCAGTCACACTACACCCCATTCCACCCCACCCCCATCACACCAAAGCCCATACCATCCACACCCCGTACCTCACTACACCCCACCACACCTCACCATAAACCACACCACACCACACCACCACCACACCACACCACACCCACCACACCATGCTACACGCCACCACAACATGCCCCACCACACCACCAACCACCCATCACATCACCCACTACATCACACACCACACCACACCACCCACCACACCACACCACACCACACCACCCACCACACCACCCACCACACCACACCACACCACCCACCACACCACACCACCCACCACACCTCTATACCCACCATGTGAGACGCCTGTAACGTGTAAGTGGATGTTCTTTCTCTACCCCCCTCCCAGATATTCCAGAAACTCCCCCCCCCCCCCCCCCCCCCACACACACACACGCTCGCTGCCCGGGGCTGCCTGGTTACCCTTGGTTACGGTGTGGTTCGCGGCCTGCGGCTTGAGGTGACGCGTGTGTATGCCCGCCTGTGTCTGTGCATGTCACCTGTGTCGCCTGCCTGTCTTCTACCTGTGGGACATTCCTATCGTGGTCCTAACCTCCGACCGAGGACCATGGCCCCAGCCTTGATCCCCCCCCCCACCCCCCCCAACACCGTTGGTCACGCCATAGAAGCGTCATGGAGTAGGGTGTGGAAGGGAGGCGGGATGTGGAAGAGAGACAATTAGGGGAGGGGTATGTACGGGGGGGAGGGAGGTTGAGGGAGTACAGCCCTGATGTGGATACAAACTGGTTTGCTAACATCCCCTCCAGTCCGTTTACTACGACAATTCGGACAATCTACTACATATCCCAAATACTACTAATAATGATGACGATGATAATCTCCATTATTATTATTATTGTTATTATTATTAGTATCATTGTCGTTATCGTTGTCATTATTATTGCTGTTGTCATTATTAGATGACTAGTCCAGGATCAGCATTCTATACCTCGGGAAAACAACAGTTATCCATCATCTATACCCAGGTAAGATTCGTATAACTATACTATACATATATACATATATACATATATGCATATATACATACATATATACATATATACATACATATATACATATATACATATATACATATATACATATATACATACATACATATATACATATACACAGATACACAAATACACAAATACACATATACACATTTACACATATACATATGCATATACGTATATACATATATATATATATACTTATATACGTCCATACTTTTCGCAGCAAGTGATCTATCCAAAGACTGGGGAATAAGTACAAAGAACTGCTGGTGGCGGCGCCACTGTAGGCGAATGTGCCGCAGTAAATCACTCTGAGTCCGTTAATGGACGATAACGGATCATAATAATAATAGGAAAATACCTCATACCGATCAGTTATACACGTACATACATATACTAACTATATATATATTGCTCGTCAGGCCTCCCTCCTCACCCGCCGCCCGCCGGTCGCCGCCCTGCACCTCACCCTCAGGTGGTGACAGTTCAAAGTAGCTGCGTGCCACCACAGCCTGTCACAACCCCACCCCTACAACACATTACCACCACCAAAATATACGCCCACCATCAAACCCGCCATTGCCAACTCCGCATTAGGAGGCGCGCAGGGGGGCAGCCCTGACAGGTGGTCACGGGCCGCTTCTTACAACTTGGAGCGGTGACTTGGGAAATAATTGCCATTTGTGTAATGGTGGTGGAGGACGACCACTCCGGGGTGGCTGCCAGACGGGCGACACCCCGGGGGCCTCCGGTGAATGTTGACGTGTTAGGGGCTTGGTGGTGCCAGGTATATCAATCAACCAGCCCCACACACACACACCCTCCCTCATTTCGAGGCTGACACATGTTTTTCATTAAAATAAATTGCTCTCACTTCTCCTCTTTCGCAATAACAGTCCACGCTGTGATATATAATTCCTAGCATCCAGCTAATTTCCATATATATATATCGGAAGGGATACTGATAATATCATTATTATATTACTATTCATGTATCCATTTGGTACGGAGCCCTCGGACCCAACGTGACAAGTGGCGACACCGCCGACACCTATCCTAACTACGGATATTCAACTCTGTTATTCTCGCCGCAGAATTTATATATTTTTCTTTCTCTGTGTAATGTTGCCCTTTTAATTGCTGCCACGTCTCTATTGCATTCTCAGCATTCAGTTAATTTCAATATATGTATATATCTATATCGACCTATATATAGCTATATATAACTATATCTCTCTTTATTTATATATACAGATATATATATATATATATATATATATATATATTGAAATTAACTGGATTATATTTTTATATTATTTTCGTTCTTTATGCTCATGTCTTTTCATTAATTGGTCGCGCTTCTTGTTTCGCAAGATAAACTAAACTCAAAACTGTGATATAATTCTTATCATTATGTTAATTTGGATAATAGGTATGTATATATATATATATATATATTACACACACATATATATATATGCATGTCCTTCTGTGATCTTAAAACCGGTATATATATATACGTACATATGTCGGGGGGGTGATGAAAATGGGAAATATTGCATCTCGAGTGGGACTCGAACTCACATCTCTTTGCATTCCGGGCCAGTGGCTCCCTGATGTCACCACACTATGACATGCATACCTGTCTATGCGCTCTTTGCCTGATAGGTCAATGCAGACTACTACAGATATATTAGTGGCAGTGTCTGTATATCCCAGACACTGCCACATGCAGTCGGAGACGAGTGGTGTGAAAGGAAGTCGAGTGAGGGCGACACCGGTCCCTCCGGGTAGATGATGGAGGAGGTTAAAGTTGCATAGTCCGATGGTTTTGAATTTCTGTATTTTTTCGGAGATAACTATATTATTTTGATCACTCGTATCTACTTTACATTAGTTCAAAGTTACTTTTATTTTAAATGGTAAACTTTTGAGATATTTAGAGTGCAAAGAAGGAAAATTAGTTTTGGCAAGCTTGCCAAAACTCTAACACCGTAGACTTCTACAGTAACAGGTTCTGTTAAATTGACTCAGTATTGACTTCTAGTTCTACGCAGAAACAAATGCTTAATAAGTGCATCAGTATCTAAGTTAGATGTGTAAAATCAAATTGAGATAATTGGTTTGGTTTTGAAAATTTGATATTGCATCAGTTTGTTGTTGTTGTTTTACGTCCTAGCAACATCTACGGTCATATCAGGACGTGTACCGACTTGTGACAGTGCGCACTCATGGCGACTTTATAGTGCTGTCCCACTGGGAAACCAGGCCGCCGGCACCATGACCTGGTACCACTCAGTCACATTATCCTGACACTGAGCCACCAGTCCTTTCCTACATAATGCCGAGCGCCTGGCTAGGAAGCGACAAGTATCAATTTTAAAGTCATTGGTTTGACTCGACCGGGACTCGAACCCACGACCCCACGATCTACCAGCACAGGAGACGGACGCTCTAACTCATTCGGCCATCCCGTCTGACTATGCAGCTTTAAAGTTGCATGGTCGGAAGAAATATAATTTTGTCAAAATTAAAACAACTACCTACATTTGGTCATCTATATCCAACTTAGATACTGGTGTATTAGCTAATGATTCGGGATAGCATATACAGAATAACCAGTGAATTTATAACCTCACCCCTTTGGAAACTCAGTTTGAAACATCCATTATGCAGGGAGGCCATTAACCAATTTAGGCCAATATTGTGACCTCATTAGCATCCCCCAACCAAGTAGGCCTACTGTGCAGGGCCATAGAGGGGGGGGGGAGGGGAAATGAGGTGGATGTTGCCCCTCCCCTCCATATTGGATATTCAATGCTGTTTGGTCAATTCTATGAATATAATTAATCAATTTGGGTAATTTGAATTTTGAAATTTATATATATATATAATAGTTTTCAAAGTATTCAAGTCATGGCCTCGCAACAAACATTTGTCAATGAAAAACCTAGGTTTCAAATTAGCCGTCTTATTATTGCTAATTTCAGGACACATGCCAAACTATTGTTGCACTGTCATTAGATGGACTAGAAATAGATAATGAAGAAGCTACATTTGATTTACCAGCATTACTGAAATCAAGTCGTACAGGGGACCCACTGTCCACAGTACATGTTACTAGTTTTCCAGAGTATAAACGACTATGTGTAGTTTCAGCCATTTGGGCTTATATATCCAAGTCCCGCATAGTCAGAAGCTCCAGACAACTATTAATAAGCTTCATACGACTACATACATCTCGAGAGACACTCTCGACAGGTGCACTATCAAGGCGCTTAAACAATCAGGAATCAACACTGGATGCTACGGGTCTCACTCAATGCGGGGAGCCATTGTCTCCAAACCAACACAATTAGGAATCATGGTCAAGAGAATTCTTGCACACACTGGGTGGAAGGCAGCCAGATCGTTTGCAAAACATTACAACAAGCAACTGGAAAAGTCAGGAGGTGTGGTGACATGGCTACTCGCCAACTAAACAGGTGAGAACAACTTTGAAATGATGTATTCATAAGATATTGTTACAACATGGAAGGTTAAAAAATGAGAATACGTCAAATTTTCCGTGGGCAACGAGTAACCAGAGGCTTAATACCAAGGTAAAATAGTATAGTTATACAAATCTTACTTGGGTACAGATGATGAATAACTGGTGTGTTCCCTCGGATAGTCGTGGGTCAGTGGCTATTTGCAGCAAACCAGGCATCAACCTGTCAACAGAGTCAGAGAAGTTGCATTTTGATGTGTCTATTAGATAGAGATATAGTAGCTACTGCTGTAAATGACAAACCCCTGTTAAGGGTGGACAATGCAAAGGTCCTTATGGTCAAGCTGTGGCTAGTACGGACGTTCAGCCCTGATGGCATTCTTCAGCTGTTAACGTGCAGGAGGCGAAGGAATACTTACAAAATTGAAAACTGCTGCAAACTTTACTATCACTTAAAGTAAATGTGAATCCTACTGAATATGCCTTATCAGCAATGGAAGACCACCATTCCCTTCCAGCTGTGATATAATAGAACTACTACTACTAACAGCCCCATGGGTATTTAGTACACTGTTTCATCAAGTATTTGTTACTTACTTCATAGAAGGGCACACTAAGTCAATTGAATAGGGCATGATATTCTTAGTTTTGAAGCCTATCGGGCAAGCACGGTACAATTAATTTAGCATATTTCCCCTTAAAATATCTCTGAAGATATTCTTTAAAAATAAATCGAAGTTACTTCAAAGTAAAATAAGATAGATCAACCTATTATATTTGTATCAAATAAGAGAATTCACAGTATGCAACTTTAAGAAGTGCACTAGTATCTAAATTGGATATATAGAGGGAGTGCATATCATGCCATCACTCAGCGGTCAGCAGTCAGCCATCTTGGATTACGAGCACCCTCGCCTATCCATGTTGTGAATGTATGCTGATGCAGTAAAACAGTTTTCTTGTGTTCTGAGCGGTTCTGGGAAGTTTACATCTAATTGGTTTACTTACAGCAATTTAACAACTTCTGAGGTCAAACTACTCAAAACAGTGATAAATAAACCAACAAATCGGTAAATAAGCCCAATCTAGACAGTTGCAAGACTTCTGTATTTAATCCAACATGGCCAAAAGTTGTCTGGTGATGTCATTACACCCCCTCTATAGAATCAAATCTAAGGAAGTGTTTCGGTTTTTGAAGTGGGACTATATAAGTTTAAAGTTGCAAACTCCGATGGTTTTGAATTTGTGTATTTTTTCTGAGATAAATATATTAGATCGATCAGTAGTATCTACTTTACATTAGTTCAAAGTTACTTTTATTTTAAATTGTGAACTTTTGAGATATTTGAAGTGCAAACAGGGAAAATTAGTTTTGACAAGCTTGCCAAAACTCTGACACTATAGACTTCTGCAGTAACAGGTTCTGTTAAATTGACTCAGTATTGCCTTTTACACAGAAATAAATGCTTAATAAGTACATCAGTATCTAAGTTAGATATGTAAAATCAAATCTAGATAATTGGTTTGGTTTTGACAATTTGATAGTTCATCAGACTATGCAGACTTCAGCTGTGAAGTTTGTGAAACTCGGAGGCTAAAAGCCAAATCCCCGGGGTCCTTCAAATTCTCAGCTGGCAGTTACTTTGAAGTCCCCGGATGTTAGTGCTCAGCTCAAGTTCCCATCTGGTAGGAGGCCTTCAATCCCCCAGCCCCAGGTCCCTTATGTAATGCTCATACATTAGACGATTTCCACGACCACCCCACCGTCTAACGGTAGTTGAAGAACTAATGTTGTGGGTAGTCGATCATTGCACAACATTCATTGTGGAAATGGTTTTATACTATAAGACCTATAAGTTCTAGATGATTTCCACAACTAGCATACCATCTGATGGCAATTGAAGAACCAATGCTGTGACTGTGAGAACCTGGGCATTCATTGTGCAAATGGTTTTATACTATAATACTCATAAGTTCTAGATGATTTCCACAACTAGTGTACCGGCTGATGGCAATTGAAGAACCAATACTGTGAGTATTGCTGATCATTGTACAACATTCATTGTGGACATGGTTTTATACTATAAGACCTATAAGCTATATATGATTTCCAAAACTAGTGTAACCTCCGATGGCAATTGAAGAACCAATGCTGTAAGTAGCGGTTTTTTGTTGTTTGTTTTGGTTGTGGTTGGTGTGTGTGTGTTTTGTGTGGTTTTTTTAAGTTAATGATTTCCAAACTAGGTACCTGATGGTAATTGAAGAACCAATGCTGTAAGTAGCAAATCATTGTACTACATTTATTGTGGAAATGGTTGTATACTATAAGACCTATAAGCTATATATGATTTCCAAAACTAGTGTATCCACTGATGGTAATTGAAGAACCAATGCTGTAAGTAGTAAATCATTGTACCACATTTATTGTGGAAATGGTTGTATAGTATAAGACCTATAACTTATAGATGATTTCCATGACTAGTGTATCCTCTTATGGCAATTGAAGAACCAAAGCTGTGAGTATTGCTGATCATTGTACCACATTCATTGTGGACATGGTTTTATACTATAATACCTATAACTTAAAGATGATTTCCATGACTAGCATATCCTCTGATGGCAATTGAAGAAACACTCTTGTGGGTAGTCGATCGTTGTACAACATACCTTGTGGAAATGGTTTTATACTATAAGACCTATAAGTTCTAGATGATTTCTACGACCAGTGTACAGTATGATGGCAATTAAAGAACCAATGGTGTGGGTAGCAGACCACTGTGAAGCATGATCAGTGGAGAAAGTCTTATATAGACGATTTCAATTGCAAACTTACCCTCTGAAGGTATTTGAAGAACCAATGGTGTGGGTAGCAGACCACTGTGAAGCATGATCAGTGGAGAAGGTCTTATATAGACGATTTCAATTGCAATCTTAACCTCTGGAGGTATTTGAAGAACCAATGGTGTGGGTAGCAGGAGTACGGCATGCTCCGTGGAAAAGGTATTGTAGATGATTTCCATTGCCACCTTATCCTCTGACGACAATTGAAGAATCAGGGATGAAAGATCTCCACGGTTTCGCGGATATCCGTGAATTTTTATATCGACTAAATAGCGTTAAACAAAATAACAAGGAATCGGTGGCAAATGATTGGATCGTTTAAATCCTGTTCTTATGTGAATTTAGATATTGCTAGAACAAGAAACTCAAACAATAAATAGTTAATATGGGCGATAATACAATCATGACATGGACAGTTTAATCCTGACTTCCGACATTTTCCCGCGATTCCCTGACAGTGCTAATCCTATTGGGGAAAATATGTGTTATCGCAGAAATTTGTCGTCGGTGTATTATTGATATGGGTTTGATTTCGGTGTTTTTTAGCTGGAGACCACTTTCATCCCTGAAGAATCAATGTCACAGGTAGCAGTAGCAGATTATTAATGTTCTGGGTATGGGTTCGTCGTTCAACATGCTCTTGGGAAAGGGTCTTAGCCACCCCTAGGGGTATAAACCTATGAGTACTAACACGTCACAGTGCGACGGACAGGTGCATTGAACACAACACCCCTGAGCAGTATACAGTATATTACAATGGTAATAGAGCATAACCCCGTTAAACCAAACTTGAAGGGACCCTAGAAATTTGTTTGGATTAACCGATCATTGGTTTAACCGAGCTTTGGCTTTGACTTTGACTTTGAGTAAGAGTGTATTGCACATGTAATATACAATGTATGTGGATACTTTGATTCTTGTTTTTTCATGTACATACAGTATAACCCCGTTAAACCAAGCTCAGTTAAACCAAACGATCAGTTAATCCAAACAAATTTCTATGGTCCCTTCAAAATACTACCATTTATCATATAAACAAGTATATGGGGTCTCATATGACCTTATAACCACATGCAAGTTTGCTTTAACTGTACCGGAAGTGGCCTGGGGCCTGAACTTCTGTTTGGATTAACCGATAATTTGGATTAAACGACTTTGGTTTAACCGACTTGTTTATATGATAAATGATAGTATTTTGCCGGGCCGCTGACAAAAGTTTGGATTAACCGATCGTTCGGTTTCACCGAGCTTGGTTTAACGGGGTTGTACTCTAGTAGGAAACACGCTATGCACAATGAAATGATTTAATACATAGCAAAGCGACGATCCTATCATAATGGTGCACGCGTGACTAAATTGCTATGTGGCGTGCGTTTTGGGATAGACAACTAGTTCATTTGCAATCGACCCAGAAATAATATAATTCCCGGCAAATCGTCTCTGTGAGAGACAAGGCATGTGTATGTTCCCATTATCAAACTAATGAGATTTTATTTTAGATCATGAGAGATTTGAAGTTGTATTAATCCGATGGAAACATCGAATTTCCTAAACCAAAGCACTTACTTACATTTGGTCCTACAAATCCAACTTAGATACGGATGTAGTTGTTAAGCATTGATTGCTGCATAAACGGAATACAGTACAACCCCGTTAAACCAAATTCGGTTAACTCAAACGATCGGTTAATTCAAACTTTTTTCGGCGGCCTGGCAAAATACTACCATTTATCATATAAAAAAGTTGGTGAAACCAAAGTCGGTTAATCCAAAGTATCGGTTAATCCAAATAAAATTGTCGGCCCCAGGCCACTTCCGGTATAGTTAAACCAAATTTGTATGTGGTTTTAAGGTCATCTGAGACTTTTTTTTATATGATAAATGGTAGTACTTTGCCAGGTCGCCGAAAATAGTTTGGATTAACAGATTGTTTGATTTAACCAAGGTTGGTTTAATGGGATTAAACTGTATATACATACAACAACCAATAATCATAGTGTCCACATACATTGTACATTCATAATGCACCCTGTTTTTTGCCAAAGCCAAGTCAAAGTCAAAGCTCGGTTAAACCAATGATCGGTTAATCCAAACAAATTTCTAGGGTCCCTTGAAGTTTGGTTTAACGGGGTTATACTGTATTAAGATAATTGAATAGAACATGTCGGTGTTGAAGCTGATGATGTCCTGTCTTTCGCTGTGTGTACCAACATTAATTTGCACTTCAAATACTTATAGTTGCATCGTCTGATGGTTTGAATTGTTGTATTTTTTCTGAGATAAATATATTAGATCGATCAGTAGTATCTACTTTACATTAGTTCAAAGTTACTTTTATTTTACATGGTAAACTTTTTTGATATGTTGAGTGCAAACATGGAAAATTAGTTTTGGCAAGCTTGCGAAAACTCTTACACCATAGACTTCTGCAGTAACAGGTTCTGTTAAATTGACTCAGTATTGCCTTCTACACAGAAACAAATGCTTAATAACTGCATCACTATCTAAGTTAGATATGTAAAATCAAATCTAGATAATTGGTTTGATTTTGAAAATTTGATATTTCATCGGACTATGCAGCTTTAAGCTCACAGTTATTTCAAACTAAAGTTAAGTCGATTATAATGGTAAGGCTAATATATTTATCTTAAAATATGGCAAACAATCAAAACCATCAGACTATCCAAATGAATAATGACTGAGTAAACTTTGGATACATAAATATAAATATATGTATCATATGTATGTTATGTATAAGAATTATACGAATATTAAGACGACAAGTTATGTAAGCACCCACCCCAGTCATCGACTACCTTGCTCTGCGACTCTACCAAACTCGACTTGTGGTGCCATTTACTAGGTTGGTTGGTTTTGGAGTTTTAGATCCTGGCAACATCTAAGATCATATCAGGACAGTGCCATTTAGGTGCGCCCAATTCTGGATAACAAATTATTCCAGTCAATGCAATCAAATATGATAAATCCAATGATAGATATTATATAAAAAGAAAATAATCTGAAATGTGTAGAGGTTTGCTGGAATGAACAGCACGAATGGCGTTGTGAGGGCGTAGAAATTGGAGTATATTTGATATTGTATCTGACCAGACGGGATGGACGAATGAGCTAGAGCGTCCGTCTCCCGTCCTTGTAGATCGTGGGTTCGTGGTTTCGAACCCTGGTCGAGTCAAACCAATGACTTAAAAATTGATACTTGTTGCTTCCTAGCCTGGCACTCGGCATTATTATGATAGGGTAAGGAGTGGTTGGCTCAGTGTCAGGATAATGTGACTGAGTGGGATATCAGGTCATGGTGCTGGTGACCTGGTTTCCCAGTGGGACAGCACTATAAAGTAGCCATGAGTGCACACTGTCACAAGTCGGTACCCGTCCTAATATCACCTTAGATGTTGCTAGGACGTAAAACCAAAAAACAAAACAAAAAGATATGTTATGTGATGTGGGACGCTGATTTTGAGCTAATAATACCCAGGGTAGATCTGACGTTATTGATGCATCGTAACAGCAGGATGTGCCCACCAGCAAACAGTACGGCTATTTTTACAAAATTATTGGTTACCTGGTGATAGATAAACATTGAAGATTAAAAATAGCACAAGCAGTCACAAACAAGAGCTTTTCCATTAACAGGAGACATTGATGGTATGAGTGTTTTTGTTGTGGTTTTACGTCATGGCAACATCCGAAGTTTATATTAGGATAGGTATGGACCTGTGTCAGTATGTACTCTAGCGACTTTATAGTGCTTCCCAGTTCTTTTGCAGTTATACTACACACTATATGTAGTTCTTTGTTTGGGTGTTATATCCTAGCAACTTCTGACGTCATATCGTGACGGGTACCACCCTGTGCCAGTGCACACTCACGCGGCATGGCGATTTTATAGTGCTCTCCTACTGGGAGACCGGGGCACTGCCACCAGGACCCATTATATCATTCAATCACATCAGTAGCATTATCCTGATACTGAGCAAGCCAGTTCTTGCCCTATCCTAGTAATCTTGAGAGCCAAGCAGGATATTGACATGTCTAATTTGGGGTAATTCATTGGTTTAACCAAATACCCTATAATACTGAGACGTCTCACTCAGCCTGTACTGTGTAATTAAAATGATAAAACCCACCACTTGGTGCACTGGCTGTTCTCTTGGTTAAGCAGTTGCTATACTATATGTATAAATGTATATATGAATGTGAAAGATGTGTGATGATGATGATGATGCTGATGATGATGTGAATTTGTTCATAGATGTGTATTCATATTACCTATCTCATGTATAATATAATTGTATGTGTTTACATGTGAAACGCCAACCAGCAGCCAGGCTGATAAAACCCACCACAAGGTGGCACTGCACAATTTACATTACCATGGGAGAGATATGTAGTGAGCCGTCTTAGTATAATAGGGTCTTTGGTTTAACTCAGTTTGGGTTCGAACCCATCACCTGCCGTACGAGAAGCCTGACAACACTCTTACCGATTCGGCCATCCCGTTCGGTCAATATGTGTAGTTGTGGAAACATTCTGAAGTACAATTTTGTCCCATTTTAATATTGCCTTGAAGATTTATTTTGTTTTCTTGTGGCTTTACATCCTATGAACATCTAAGGTGATATGAGGATGGAATCTGACTTGTGACAGTGCGTACTGATACTGTGATAGAGACCTTAGTTATAGCGCTTCCTCGATGACTACTGGGCCGTCGGCACATGTACCCGATATCTGGAATGTTTTTATTTCAAATACGTTCAAAGTTAACCATTCATAATCAAATTTACTTCAAACTTTAGTATTAAAGTACAGTATAATGACCAATCTAATATGCTTATCTCAGCAAATGGTAGGAACTTAAAAAAACATCAGATTATGCAACTTGAATGTGATTGATCTATCAATTGACTCTCTCTCTCTGTACGAGACTTGCCCAGGCATAACCACCTTTGTGTCTAGAACAGGTAAGAATAAGATATGGAACACTTCTAAAACGTACATCAGGAGCAGAACGTAGAACTCCAACAACCAAGCGACCAACCAAGCGTCCAACCAACCAACCACTCAACCAATCAACCAATCAACCGACCAACCAACCAACCAACCAATCAACCAACCGACCAACCAACCAATCAACCAACCAACCAACCGACCAACCAACCAATCAACCAACCAACCAATCAACCGATCAACAAACCAACCAACACCGAGCACGGTGGCCGAATCGGTAGAGCGTGGGCCTCGCATGCGGAAGGTCGGGAGTTCGGTTCTCGGTCGAGTCAAAGCAATGACTTATAAAAAGTGATACTTGTCACTTCCTAGCCTGGCGCTTGGGCATCAATAGGATAGGGCAGGGACTAGTTAGCTCAGTGTCCGGATAATGTGACTGAGTGGGATATCGGGTCATGGGTGCTGGGGGCCTGATTTCCCAGTCGAGCAGCAGTATAAAGTCTACCATGAGTGCACACTATCACAAGTCGTTACCCGTCCTGATATGACCTTAGATGTTGCCAGGACGTAAAACTCAAACCACCAACCAGCATTTCAAAAGCGTATCTCAGGAATGCAGACAGAAAGGTTTCTGGGGAGCTGGGGTCCTTGTGGTGGGATGACATACACCTGGTTCTGCATCAAAGCAGGAACCTGGTCCACTAGACCTGGTGCTAAAGTAACCAGACACCGCAGCGAATCGAAAAGGAAAATGCAGCAACAAAAATCGCCAATACCTCCAATATCCTGTACCACATGATGATGTGAAAATCAATAGAATATCACATGAATTGTATGAGGACAATGCGTCTACAATATATGTGAGCCGGGGGAACCAATGACCATCACTAATTTACAACTCAGTATTTTGCCTACTTGAATTCTGAATGCTTTATTATCTACCTATGTGGATAGTTCTTGAAACATTCATAGTTTACAGTTGTTCATCATTCATTAAAGCTGCCTAGTCAAATTCACTAAAGCTGCATAGTCTGATGAAAGGATCTCACTTTCGGACCTAAAACACTTACCTAATGGTGCAGTCACACTACGACACTTCTCCCGGCGACCCGTCAGCGTTGAAAATAAAATCTTGCATGTTGAGAAACGTCCAACTTTTCGGCGGTTTGTGGAAAAAGATCGGTGTCAGCGCAGCGCATTATGCGCAAGTGGCCAAGGTGTGTCGACGCATTGGGGAAAAAAAAAAGAAGTTTGGCGCGATGTCTTCATCTAACCTTAAATGTTGCTAGGGCGTAAAACAAAAATGCCCCAGTTTGCCGTAACGTGTGAGCAACGACCCTCCCATATGCGTGCCGTCTTCTTAGTGTTCCCATAACGTTATTCCGGCGCGTTCAACGCATCGCGACGCATGCCTAACGTCCTTACCCATATATTTGTGCTTAAAACCTTGGGCGAGCGGCAATGCGCGCCGACGTTGTCCGCCGACCATCAACGTCAAGGATAATGTACCGACGTGTACTGATGCGCTCATAATGCGCCACCAGCGCGTCCAGACGTTTCACTTATTATCGCCCAAAATCACTACATGCTGCCGTGTCGCCGGCGACATAAATGTGATCACATAAATGTGATCAAATGCATCGAACTTAGATACTAGTGCACATATTAAACATTTATTGCTGCACTCAGAAGACATTTATTGCTGCACATAAGTAAATTGACTAGAACTATATGTCCAGCATTTTGGCATGCAAATCACAATTAAATTAGCATATTTTCACTTCAAGTATCTCCGAAATTAAGACTTAGCTCAAACCATATTTATGTATAGATAAATATATTAGATTGATCATTATAATCTACTTTACTTTCGTCTGAATGTAGAATTTGGAGATATTTTGAAGTGAAAACATCCCAAATTAATGTTGGCGTACACTAGATGCTGGGCTTTCTGATAACACTGGACACTGAGCAGAGTGACAGTTGGCTCATGGTGCAGAAGAGGCTGGGAGGAGAGCATGCCCGCTCCGCAGTGAATAACATTAACATGGAAGTTAAGGTGGTTAAAGAGAAACATTAAGGGGCTGCCGTTATTTATATCCACTTAATAAATTGCATAGTACATATATACAAATAACTATACATATATACATATATATTATATATATATATATATATATATATATAAATTCTCGGGCCTGAGTGACAGTGTAGCGTCCAGGATAGAAACGTGCCGGTGGCGGTGCCACCAGTCACGTGGTTGGAGGGGGCGGGCATACATCAAGTAAGTCAGCCCATCAATAATAAGGTAGTAAATAAACATATAATCCCTTTCGTGTCTTTATACTCGCATAATGCTAACCACAGCGTCCGTCTCCCATGTTGGTAGACCATGGGATCGTGGGTTCGAACCCTGGTTGAGTCAAACCAATGAATTAAAATTTGATACTTGTCGCTTCCTAGCCAGACACCTGGCACTATTAGGATAGGGTATGGACTTGTTGGCTCAGTGTCAGGATAATGTCACTGAGTTGGATATCAGGTGGCCTGGTCTCCCAGTGGTGCAGAACTATTAAGTCGCCATGAATGCGCACTATGACAAGTCGGTACCTGTCCTGATATCACCTTATATTTTGCTAGGACATAAAACAACAAACAAACGCATAATGCTTATACATCATATATATATATATATATATTGTGTATCCACCAACGAACGCAGATATATAATGTTTTTGTGTGTGGCTTCGCGGCCGCAGAAACAGCACCTACTGAGAGCGGTAATGGATGGATTGCATTCGTTGCCGTCTACACAACATTGAAACCGACGTTGCTGTTAGTGTTACCGTTAATGTGTTGTGTATGGGCGGACACAGAAGTACAAGGCGGCGGGGGGCAGTTGACGGCCGCACCAGGAGCGGTACATGCAATAAGAGCAATTGGCAGAATTAGACAATGCCGAGGCAAATGACAGGAGAGGGTCGATAAACATGGCCATGGATGAACTGTGTTAGTTTTAAGTTGCATAATCCAATGCTTTTTGAGATTTGCTCATGTTTTAGAAATTTTTTATTTTTATGTTAGTCATTGTAATTTATTTTATTTTAATCTGAAGTTGTTTTCCTTTGAAAGGGTTAAGTAACCTGGTTGACAGTTGAATATAGAGACACAATTAATGTTGGTGGATATATTGAGCGCACTGCACATGATAGCCTTCAGGAGTGACATATTTAATTAAATTGGCTTAGTATTTATTCTCTCCAAGAGGCGATACACATTTAATAAGTGCGCCAATATATCAATTGGGTATGTCGGATTGAATCTAAAAACGTGTAGAAAATGTTATGCTCTTTGCAGGCTATGTAGTTTTGATAGACGTATACATATTATATCTAACTTGGATGTACCCTAGTCATATTCTTATAGCAAGGCTTTCTTTACACTTTAGAGGAATATATGTGTTGTTGTCATTCGGTAATGTCCACATATATATTGAAACATGTATATATATGTATATGCATATATGTATCAAATAAATGCTGCAGTTCTGCAGCCAGTGACCCCTAGGTCACAAACCCCCCTATAACTAACTATATGTATCAAATCACATGTTCCTCCAATCACATGAACCACCGTAGGCCGCTCCGTCGCCTACACCATCACTATTCACACCTGTACCCAACATTGCCTGAAAAGACCCGTTGTCCCATACTGGGTCCCAACTTGACTTCTGTGTGGGTCATTGACACATGGTAATTAAACAGTCTTGTGACCCACCAGCCCCCTCTGACTGGGTCATGTTGTGGTCATGTGTGATAATCAGCTGTTTTACCTGTTGATTCCTCACACCCCGCGTCACCACCTGCGGTGCGTTTGAGCGCTCAGCTCCCGCCCTCCCAGATACCGTTCCACCCCTCCGTCAGTCCTTCCACGTTACTCGTTTATCTCCCTTACCTCCGCAATTAGAGCACTTGTGATCGTAATGACACTCCTCCTCCTTCCTGCCACACCCCTCCTCGCTATTCTAGGCGTAGTACGCTGTATTCGGCTTACCTCCTCTTGTGCCGCGCTTTCTTTCGGTGAATTTTTCTGTCTGCTACCCTCATGCCCGTAGTGCAGCACACTTTTCCCTGTATGCTCACTTGAGAAGGCTTCAAAACCCTTCTTCTCAGCGAGTTTCCTAATACATAAACCATACCCGGCATGCACACTATCCAGATACTCATTATGTCGGGCCCTATGTGAGATAAAGTAAATTTGCTCAACCAAAGCCCTGTGGTCCTTCAACGAGAGTGTGGTAAGTTCAAGTGCTCATGCAGCTGTCCGCACACAATTTCATGACAGTTCCGCTTCCTCCGATTTTGTTTTGTTTCAAGATGTCATTTTAAAGACCACTTACTTCGAACCCTTCTCTCGGTACTGGTACTGGACGCGTTACTAGAAGACCGCCATCGCCTCCGACTATGGCCATCTTGTGACCGTAGACTGGACCTTCCTTATGTGGAATATCCAGACTCAGTAGTGCCTACTGTTTCCTGCCGTTTCAGGTCCGGTTGGCTGCCCCGATCAACAGGGCCGGGCTCGTCGTGTAGAATCATCGTATCCATTGCCACTTTCCACTCGCACTTATTCCGCTTCTCCCGAATGGCTAACAGCCTGTCCCGTGCAGACTACTGTATATTATATATATATATATATATATATATATATATGTTTATATATAATCTTTTATGTTTGGTAATTCATATATATCTAAATTGTGGGTTAATATGAACATGACCATAGTTGCTGACATGGCGTAGAAAAACCCAAAGTCATTCCCTCTAAATCGTGAGCATAATGAATGTTAAGGAATATATGGTGAGAATATAACCCGGCTGCTGTGAACGGCTTGCTGAATGCTGCGTGGTATGAAGGGTGCAAGGTGATACAGACACACACACATATATATATATATATATATAATTATTTTATGAGCACATGTGTTGCCGCAGTATGCCTATCAGTTACAGTAATTTGTCTAGAATGGTGGCAATGCGCTACAGCTACATGATAGTTGATACATGATATGCATTTATATAATTATATATATATATATATATATATATATATATGTGTGTGTGTGTCTGGATACATAGAAAGCTGGGTTAAAAGAGAGGTGGTTTCAGAATATGTCAAGTATATGTCGAGGAAGACATCATGGGATGGGTGGGAGATGCTTACTGCTGCTATGAGATGGTTAGTGATCCCTGCGTGGTGTGGACGGTACAGGGGGGGGGGGATATATATATAGAGAGAGAGAGAGAGAATTAATAAGGAAGTATATCATATAGGTATATAGATGTTTACTCATTAGTTCTTACCAGGTAGCTGAGACATATATATATATAATATATACATACATATTTCAGATATATATATGCATATTTCTTTATTAGCTCTAGGCAGCATGCCAATACATATATGAGCCTGATAACGCTTTTTTTTTTTGTCCATTGTAACGATTGACACAAAACAGCACAGAAATGGTTATACTGAAAACATGAGGACATTTGCTTCAAATCAATATGTATTCTTTCGGGATTATGAAACACCATGCAAAAAACAAATCAGTTTATCCTGAGCAAATGCATAAGCAGATAGATTGTTGATCATTACAATGGACAAAGGTTTGTCCCATATTGCTTAGCACCTTTTGAGACGGTCTCATATAGATATATATGTGATATAATAAATTATATATGCTTCCTGACTAGCTCTAGCTAGCCCACCAATAATATATATATATACATACATATATATATAACAGCTAGCTGACTACATATAGTATAATATAACCAGGTACCCGTACTATGGCTATATGTGTGAGTGTGTTTATTTATCGGATATGCACACACATACTGACATATATCAGCTAGATAGAACTAGTAAGTAATCATATGTACACACATACATACCCACATCTATAGTGGCTCACTGGTTACACTCAGTAATTTGCCATAGCGTCTATATATACACATACACCCCATCACATATAATGGCTTGCTGGCTACAACCAGTAAGTTGCCATAGGATCTATATACATATACACATACACACCTACATATATAGCGGCTCGCTGGTTACAACCAGCAAGTTTGCACAGGATCTAAATACATATACACCTACACACCTACACATATAGCGGCTTGTTGGCTACAACCAGTAAGTTGCCATAGGATCTATATACATATACACAAACACACCTACATATATAGCGGCTCGCTGGTTACAACCAGCAAGTTTGCACAGGATCTAAATACATATACACCTACACACCTACACATATAGCGGCTTGTTGGCTACAACCAGTAAGTTGCCATAGGATCTATATACATATACACAAACACACCTACATATATAGCGGCTCGCTGGTTACAACCAGCAAGTTTGCACAGGATCTAAATACATATACACCTACACACCTACACATATAGCGGCTTGTTGGCTACAACCAGTAAGTTGCCATAGGATCTATATACATATACACATACACACCTATATATATAAAGTGGCTCTCTGGCTACAAGCAGTCAGTTGTCATAGGGTATATAGACATATACACATACACACCTACACATATAGTGGCTCACTTGCTACAACTACAAGTAGCAAGTTGGCATATGATCTATATACATATATACACATACACACCTATATATATATAGTGGCTCTCTGGCTACAAGCAGTCAGTTGTCATAGGGTATATAGACATATACACATACACACGCCTACACATATAGCGGCTCGCTGGCTACAACTACAAGTAGTAAGTTGGATACATATACACATACACACATATAGACATACACATATATACATATACACATACACACATACACATATAGCGGCTCGCTGGCTACAAGCAGCACGGGCGGGCAGCGCCCCCCCCCCCCTCCCAGTGGCGGGGTGCCGGCCCGCCTCCCCCGCTGACCTACGACGTCACGTCGCCCACCTTGTCGGGATCACGGCGCCGGCTTTGTGGGAGATTGATTAACGGCGCTGACCGTGCATCTGATAGATTCGGGTTTTGTCGGCGGCCGACCGTGCGGAAAGCCGGCGACAATCCCGGCGGGGGAGGGCCTGCGTGGGGGCGCGAGGCGAGGGGGGCCCGCCCTGCTCGACCCGATAACGAGGCAGTCATATATCCCCGGCCTAGACAGGCAAGATGGCCGCGCCGACCCGATATCTCTGCGCGACAAGGGCGGCGGCTAACTAGGCGAAGCCGCCGTGAAAAACAGATCACTGTTAACGGCCCTAAGTGGCTCCGCTTACGCGGCTAAGGATGGCGGGTGGTATCTCCTCGCAAATCAGTCCCCCCCCCCCCCCCGTCTCCCCTCCCCCTTCCTCCGCGGCCCGGGAGGAAGATAAGTCCCCTCACCGCCGCCCCCCTCACGGCCACCCCCCTCACCGCGCCCCTCAGCGCCGCCCCTCACCTGGCTCCACAAGCCCGCCTCTGTACACGCACTATAAGATCCGCCGATAGCGGACCGCGTTTTGCAGGTTAGCCATGATCGCAGGGGTGACTGCAGGAACAACTACATAGCGCTCGGTTCAGCATACACGACATACCTTGTGCTACCCCATGATCCCCCCCCCCCCCACCCACACACACACCTACCTACCAACCTCCCTCCCTCCTCCCTACCTACCTACGTACCGATCAATCCCTGCCGCCGCCTCCCCTCCGCCATCCCCTCTCTCCCCAACACCCGTCCTGATATGACCTCAGATGTTGCTAGGACGTAAAACAACAACAAATACCAAACTCCCCAACACCCCACACAATCCCCCGTCGGTCCCCTCTTCTGCCTTCTCCTTATTCTTACCCTCCTACTCTCCGCCGCCCTTATGTAGCAGTCACACTACGACGACAAGGGAAGGACGACAGCCCGGCGGCTGGGATTTTGTGAAATCCCGACGACCTATGCAAATTCGGGCTAAGTTGGACGACAATCGGACGACATCCGGACGACATCGGGACAACAGACGGGACGACAGCAGGACGACAGTGTCTGTGTGTCTGTGTGTGACTCTGTGTCTCTGTGTGTGTCTCTATGTGTGTGTCTGTGTCTCTGTGTGTCTGTGTCTATGTGTGTGTCTGTGTATATGTGTGTATATGTGTGTGTATGTGTCGTGGTGTGTCTATGTGTGTGTGTGTGTCTGTGTCTGTGTCTGTGTGTGTATGTGTGTGTGTCTGTGTCTGTGTCTCTGTGTGTGTGACTCTGTGTCTCTGTGTGTGTCTCTATGTGTGTGTCTGTGTCTCTGTGTGTCTGTGTCTATGTGTGTCTATGTGTGTGTCTGTGTGTGTGTCTGTGTCTGTGTCTGTGTGTGTATGTGTGTGTATGTGTATGTGTCTGTGTGTGTGTGTCTGTGTCTCTGTGTGTGCCTCACTCTCACTCTCACTAGTCTCAGTCTGACTATCACTCTCACTCTCAGTCTGATTCTCACTCTGTTTCTGCGTGTCTGTGTGTGTCTGTGTGTGTCTCGGTGTGTGTCTCTGTGTTTCTGTGGGTCTCTGTGTCTCTGAGAGTGAGAGTCAGAGTGAGAGTGAGAGTCAGACTAAGAGTGAGAGTGAGAGTGAGAGTCAGACTAAGAGTGAGAGTGAGAGTCAGACTGATAGTGAGAGTCAGACTGAGAGTGAGAGTCAGAGTCAGACTGAGAGTCAGAGTCAGAGTCAGACTGAGAGAGAGTGAGAGTCAGACTTAGAGTGAGAGTCAGACTGAGAGTGAGAGTCAGACTGAGAGGCAGCGTGAGAGTCAGACTGAGAGTGAGAGTGAGAGTCAGACTGAGAGTGAGAGTCAGACTGAGAGTGAGAGTGAGAGTCAGAGTCAGACTGAGAGTGAGAGTGAGAGTCAGACTGAGAGTGAGAGTCAGAGTGAGAGTGAGAGTCAGACTGAGAGTGAGAGTCAGAGTGAGACTGAGAGTGAGAGTCAGACTGAGAGTGAGAGTCAGACTGAGAGTCAGAGTCAGAGTCAGACTGAGAGTGAGAGTCAGACTGAGAGTCAGAGTGAGAGTCAGACTGAGAGTGAGAGTCAGACTGAGAGTGAGAGTGAGAGTCAGACTGAGAGTGAGGCACACACAGAGACACAGACACACACATAGACACATACACACACAGACACAGACACACACAGACACATACACACACATATACACAGACACACATATACACACACATACACACACATACACACACAGACACACACATATACACACATAGACACAGACACACACATATACACAGACACACATAGACACAGACACACATACATACACACACAGACACACACATACACAGACACAGACACACACATATACACAGACACACACACATAGACACACATATACACACATAGACACATACACACACATAGACACAGACACACACATAGACACAGACACAGAGACACATACATGGAGAGAGAAGCAACTACAGCTTAACGACAAGACGACAGTGCCGCCACAGTGCCGCCACAGTGCGACAGTGCCGCGACAGTGCCGCGACAGTGCCGCGACAGTGCCGCGACAGTGCCGTGACAGTGCCGCAACATCGGCTGTCGTCGATTGTCGTCGAAGTTTTTCAACATGTCCAAAACGCCCACGACAACCCGGCGACAGTGGAGAAACTGGAGGTGCCGCGGAGGTGCCGCGGAGGTGTCGCGGCGACACCTGCGCGACACCTGCGCGACACCTGCGCGACACCTGCGCAACACCGGAAGTCGCTGTCGCAGGGCTGTCGCCGCTGCTTGTCGTCGTAGTGTGACTGCTACATTAGACACTGACCCCCCCCCCCATCTTTTTCGCTTTTCGCCTCTCCTTCCCCACCCCCCCCCTTCCCCTCCACTCCCTCCTCTACTCTTCTTTCCCCTACACACAATACCCCCATCCCCGTTCCATATCCGTTCCTCCTTCCAGCCGTCCACTTCGTTCCCACTCTTCCTCCTTCCGCACTCTTTATGCCCCAATCACACAGACACACACACCCACGCCCTCCACATCCCCCTATCCACAATACACCTCACACCTCCATTCTCCACTTACCTGCCTTTGTACATCTATTCATAGCTCCCTTACTCACCCCTACCATTGTGCATTTCAGTCATTACATAACCTATATATTGGTTCCCCCAAACCCCCCTCCAACCCGCTCACCCCCCACCTCCACCCCCCACCGTCCAGCCCTACCCCACATCGTCACCATCACCCACGCCCAACCCACCTATTGACCGTCTGCGCATTCACACTCCCGGCGAAACCAGAGCCGTCCATTCCCTCATTCCATTCACCTACCCACCCACAACACTCGCAAGCCACTCCTGTTCATTCTGAAAGCCATCCAGTCCTGCATGATAACATAACACCAACCAATTGTTCGCCTCATATGTACCGTCGGAGAAGCTAGGATGACCAATCTGAAAGTTCATTGTGTTGGGTCGGCGGGGGGTGGGGGGGGGGGCGAGGGTCGAGGGTGGGGGAGGAGGAGGAGGAGGAGGAGCCGGTACAACATAGGATAGGAGACCACTGGTGGGAGTGGTGGATGGGCGGGAGGGTTTGGGGGGGGGGGAGGTAGTGGGGAGACTGGACACTGGACCGGACCCTACTCGCCAGGCTGATGACTCTTTGGGGAATTGTTAAATGATTCAAAATGTGTGTCAAATATCAGCAAAATTGATCTTCAGTACAAGTTTTGAACTGGTGAAATCTATGTTAAATTAAAACCCATTTTAACTCAAAAGACAGCAGTTCATTTTTGTTATTGATACGGTATTTATTCTGCCCATAGCAATTAAGCTCCTTTGAGGGTGCTTGTTTTCGTCACTTGACAGCTATGAAGCTGGTCTGATATGTATATTTATATATTTTGTATGTCAGTTTCTATGCTAATTCTGCATGTCTCTTATCGTTTGTTCTTTTAGAAATCATTTGTATTATTAAGATCTTGTATCGATCTTGTGACTGTGTGGATATCAGGTCATGATGCCAGCGGCCTGGTCTCCAAATGGGGCAGCACTATATACTCAGCATGAGTGCGCACTGCTACAAGTCGGTACCCGTCATGCTATGACCTTACATGTTGCTAGGATGTAAAACAACAACACACATACACAATCTATGTCTTAATATGAAGATCGATATAAGAGCATACTTTACATTCAATAGGTCTCATCCTGATTTAGTACTAGATGTGGTAGGATGCAGTGGCGTCTTCCTAGTTCCATTGAAGCCTCGGTCTGGCATGACACTCCATTGTACAACTGACACTTTATTTTAGGCCTGGCATTATGCAATGGCTGTGACGTAGCACAATAGGACGCACAAGGCATTTGCCACCTGAATCTTTGTTGCTAGGCAATCAGCAACCGCCATCCTCATGGGGCCAGACCAACTTAACACCAACATTGTTGGTTGGTTGGTTGTTGGAGTTTTTCGTCCTGGGAACATCTAAGCCCATATCAGGACGGGTACAGACGTGTGACCATGCACACTCATGGCGACGTTATAGTGCTGTCCCACTGGGAAATCAGGCCACTGGCACCCTGACCCGATATCCCACTCAGTCACATTATCCTGATACTGAGCTAACCAGCCCTTGCCCTATCCAATTAATGCCAAGCGTCAGGCTAGGTAGCGAAAAGTATCAATTTTAAAGTCATTGGTTTGACTCGACTGGGAACCGAACTCCCGATCTTCCACATGCGAGGCCAGCGCTCTGCCAATTGGGTAACCATGCCCGGCCCAAAATAACACCAACATAACACCAACATAACAACAACATAACACCAACATAACACCAACATACCACCAACATAACATCAACATAACACCAATATAACACCAACATAATAACAACATAATACCAACATAATACCGACATAATACCAACATAATACCAACATAATACCAACATACCACCAATAGAACACCAACACAACATCATCACAACATCAGCACACCACCAACATAACACCAACATAGCACCGGCATGACACCAGCATAACATCAACATAACACCAACATGCACCAACATAACACCAACATAACACCAACATAACACCACTACAATACTAACATACCATCAGCACAACACCAACACAACACCAACACAACACCAACACAACACCAACACAACACCACATAACCCCAACATAACACCAACATAACACCAACATAACACCAACATAACACTGACACACCACCAAGATAACACCAACATAACACCAACATAACACCAACATAACAGCAACATGACCTAATTTCCGACGGCCATACTAATGCCGGCCAACACACCACCAACACAACACCGACCCATCACCAACACACCACTAACACAGCATCAACATAACACAAACATAACACCAACATACCACCAACATAACACCATCATAACACCAACACAACCTCAACACAGCACCAACACACCACCAACACAACACCAACACAACACCAACCCAACACCAACACAACACCAACACAACACCACATAACCCCAACATAACACCAACATAACACCACCATAACACCAACATAACACCGACATACCACCAACATAACACCGACATACCACCAACATAACACCAACATAACACCAACATACCACCAACATAACACCGACATACCACCAACATAACACCGACATACCACCAACATAACACCAACATAACACCAACATAACACCAACATGACCTAATTTCCGACGGCCATACTAATGCCGGCCACATTGTTGTCGGCTCCTAAATCTGGATAAGGAACAGGAAATAACATATTATTTAGCCCTTTGCAAGAATGGGAACTCCTTGATGTGGTTGCGCCTCTACTAACTCTTTACCTTAAAGTTGCATAGTCGGATGTTGTGTTCATAGTTTCTGCCATTTAAATATAAGAGGTCTTTTACAAGTACTCATATTTTCACAAGCGTACAAACGATAAATTGAGAGAAAGGGACTTAACACCCACCCATATGCTTTCTAAAACTACAAAAATAATGTTGATCCTTTAAAGCAGGATTCGAACCCACATTTGATGCCATGCTCGGGCTCGCGTGTTAAAAATTACACTATAGTATCAATATTTGTATTGTGCACTTTGTGGGGGAGCGGGGTGGCTCATGAAAGAGTAAATTGTTGTACGTTTGTGAAAAGGTTGATAATTGTGAAGGACCTATTTCTTGATCATTATAATTTACCTTTCTTTATTTTGAAGTGACTCTAATTTAGTGTTAAAGGTACCTTTTTGATATTAAGTGAACAATTTAATGTCGACATACTGCATTTAAATGCTGGACACAGTAGGCTTCAATGGTGATAGCGTCAAATTTTCTAAACCAAAACAATTATCTAAATTTGATTCTACATATCTAACTTCGATAGTGGTGCATTTATTTTACATTTATCACCAAATAGAAGGGAACACAGGGTCAATTCAATATAACCTGTTGCTGCAGAAACATATTGTAAAGTCCAATGCTCGAATCTGTGGCTGTGTAAACAGGCTTTGGTGAAATCAATACAGACAAAGAGAAAGGAAGAGTATAAAGTGTAAAGACGAAGAGACAGTCCAGCCCTCTGGTTTATTATTGATATGGTTACATGGGTTCATTGTAGAGTATCACCCCACCCTTTCCCCCAATGGGAAACAAGCATTCCTGGCCCTATCAATAGGGATTCAGCATTCCTGGTCCCCAGGGATACCAGTGCTCTGCCCACCACCACAAGCTATATGGCCCCATGGCCACCACCTACCTTGACCCTTGAGTGTGGTGATCCCTATCCCAGCCGAGGGGGTAGGCCCTAAGTGCCCTCACCCCAGACCTGCCAGCACCACTATTTCTATTTACATCCCACTAGCGCCCATACATATATATATATATGTGTGTATGTGTGTATGTGTGTATGTGTGTATGTCTGTATGCGTGTATGCGTGTATGCGTGTATGTGTGTATGCGTGTATGCGTGTATGAGTATATGCGTGTATGCGTGTATGCGTGTATGAGTGTATGCATGTATGTGTATGTGTGTATGAGTGTATGCGTGTATGCGTGTATGCGTGTATGCATGTATGCGTGTATGTGTGTATGTGTGCATGGGCATGTATGCGCATGGGTGCATGGGTGCATGGGTGCATGGGCACATGGGTGCATGGGCGCGTGGGCGCGTGGGCGCATGGGCACATGGGCGCATGGGCGCATGGGCGCATGGGCGCATGGGCGCATGGGTGCATGGGCGCATGGGCATGTGCGTGTATGGGCGTATGGGCATATGGGCGTATGCGTGTATGGGTGTATGTGCGTATGTGCATGCGCATGCATGCATGTATGCATGCATGTATGCATGTATGCATGTATGCATGTATGTATGCATGTATGCATATATACCGATCAGTAATACTATTACTGATCTATTACTAATAGAACATTTGAATTTCCCCCTGTGCTGAATATTGGAATATTTTACACTATGGTATGAGATTTGTCTCATGCTGTCAACATTAATTTTGCATGTTTGCATTTCAAATATATCAAAAGGTAGCCATTCAAACAAAAGCCACTTCAATTTTCAAACTAAGGTAATGTAGATTATAATGATCAGCCCTATATGCTTATCTCAGTAAATGACAGAAACTCAAAACCTTCGGACTATGCAACTTTAATATTCATTCCACACAGCAATCAATATTTAACGAGTACACCGGTATGTAGATAAATGATTTACCCCGTACTTGCAGTACACGCGTGAATACTAACCTATACAAAAGCGGGGAAATGAAATGAGAGCCTAATTTCACAATCTAAGAAGCAACATTTATTCTTTATATATGTTTTCATATTTCCCTGCCACCATTGAGTTGAAAAATGTAATAAAACATGCAGTTTAATAGACTTTAAAAGTGAAATCGACGGCGTTCTATTCCCACCATCTTGTCTTTTTGCATTCTCTCCTATTTCACCAACTCTGTGCCGATATAAGTATCCATTTGACACTGGAGCCAGGCATTCTACTTCCTGTTCCATACTAAAGCTATTTTCGCCTGTATTTATGCTACGTTGTCGTTCACCCGTGTACTGCGAGTACAGGGTGAATCCTTTATCTAACTGTTATGTAAATGTCATGGGGGTGATGCAAATGGGAAATTTTGCGCCTAGAGTGGGACTCGAACCCACATCTCTTTGCATTGCGGGGCAGTGTGCTAACCATTACACCACCTAGGCTCCCTGATATCAACACTCAACCCATGTCTACCTGTCTATGTGGTTACTTGCCTGAGAGGTCAGTGCAGCCTACTACATAAAGTTCTATATTCAGGATCAAATCTAGCCGAGTATTTCGGTTTATTAAAAATAAACGCCGTGATGAGGCTATGCAGCTTTAAGCGCACTCCTGGTACACGGGGCCCGGATTATGTGGGCTATAAACAAGAAACCCAAACTCCCGGTTGCGATTCACAGCCAATTCCCTCCCCTGGTTATTGCAGACCAATTGACTACGAGACTGGGTTACAGCACCTCCGACGATTCACTATTTGAGGCCGTCTTCAAAGTGGAAGAATGGGCTTATACAAACGCCGGCAATGGACATCAATTGAATGGAATGCCATTAGGCATCGCCTTTCATCGACACACTACTCGCCCCACGAGGACTTGGCAAAAAGAACATTAAACCATTGGACAGTCGTCGAATTCAATAGGGCCAAACACTAGGTGGTGCGTCTTTACGAAATTATCACAGCAGCGGTGTGGATCTTGGAATGTGATGATGATATAACTGTACCTCTTCTCATGTATATATATATATTTATTTATGATATCAGAATCTTCATCTCTTCATATATACATATATAACTATCTCTTCTTAACCTTATATATATGTTTATATATATATATATATATATAAATATATCAGAAAATGTACATATTATTGTTGATATATATTTACACTTGTATGTATTTACAATAATATATATAAAAAAATAGGAAGAGTTATATATATATAACCAACATTGTGTACTGAGTACAGAACACTAAGCCTGATGAGTCATATGTTGAAGATGATCCTGAAAATAATTTTACTGAGAAACAGACAGAAAATTGAAGAACAAATCAGTAACGTACAAAGTGGGTTTATATCTGGAAGAGGTACACGTGAAGGGATTTTCAATATGAGAATGATTTGTGAACGTTATTGTTAAGTGAACCAGGATGTTTATGCCTGCTTTATTGACTATGAGAAGGCCTTCGACCGAGTCAATCATGAACTGTTAATCAAATGTTTACAAGATATTGGTGTCAATGGCAAAGACATTAAACTAATTGTGAACTTATACTGGACACAACGTGCATTTATAAAAATGGAGCAGGGCCTATCGGATGAAGTTATGATTAAACGAGGAGTTCGACAGGGGTGTGTATTGTCACCATGTCTATTTAACCTGTACACAGAGATGATTTTCAGACACATTGAAGATTGCAAGGGAGTGACAATAGGTGGCATGAACATCAACAATCTTAGATATGCCGATGACAGTGTAATACTAGCAGACAGTGAGAAAAACCTACAAGATATAGTGAATAGAATCAATAAAGCTGGAATACTATTCAACATGAAGATGAATGCCAGGAAGACCAAAACAATGGTTATAAGTAAAAAGACAGATAAACCAAACGTCAATATAATCATAGATGGCACAAACATAGAACAAGTATCGGCTGTTTAGGCGCTGCGTCCGTCGTCTGTCGATCCTCCTGTGGATGTAGTCGGTCGTCCGCGTCGTCCCGGTTCGTTCCAGCTTGAAAGTCGTGTTGGTCGTCCCTCACGGTCGTCCGGCGTCTGTTTCGTCGTCTGTCTCGTTCTGCTCTGAGATCGTCCAGTTCGTCCTCCAGAGCCGTAACCCGCATCTCTGCCTTGAGTTTGTCGATAGCCGCGCGTGCAGTCGACTCCCGCTCCTCCAGCGACAACTCGGCGAAGTTGGAAGCGGTCGACTCAAAGTCGTCGACGTCACCTCCCGATCTCGCATTTTTAGATGGCGCTGTGCTGCTGCGCGTAGCCATACCTGACCTCGTTACAGGTGTGTCGATTGTTTTAGCAACAGGACATCGGTCTTGAGTGTCGTGGTTTGACCCGCACTCAGAACAATAGCGGCAGCCTGGCATGAAAGCGGACCAGAGTTTAAGCGGATTAGCTAAGCGGATTAAGCGTTCCGCTTACCCGCACCCGGCGACCTTGGAGCCGTTATTTTTAAAACGGAGTGGAAAGTTCTGGGTCGATTGAGCTCACTGTACGTACGCCTAGGAACTTATTTACCTCCTGGTCGATATTATCGACACACTGGCTGCAAAATCTGAGCTTGATAGCTCCAGCGATATTATTATGAGTTTAAAGATTCTGTGTCGATTATATGTGGAACTAGAAAATGCAGGAGGTTAACGAGATAACTGACTCTATATCGACCCCCCCCCCTACTCGGTAGGAGACAGTCGAATGGTTGATCTCAAATTATGTCCCACTCCCCCGTCTACGAATACCGTCGACACACTTATGGGCTGTTCGACGGTCGTAATAAGTGACAACCGGATCTAAGTTAAGGCACGATACCGTCATCCATGTGAATTCTTGCTGTAGAGATCGATCCAGATGCTATCCAATCGAACAGATAATCGACTCACAGGCACGGTCGTCCGGATCGCGGAAGAAAACAAGACAAAATAGTCTCAAGGTAGCAAACAGGTAGCCAGTAGACTGTTTGGGAGAGCTTGAGTGTAGTTGTTGTCTGTTCAGAAGCAGGAGAGAGACTGACCCAGTGTCATGGGAGTGATGAAAATGGGAAATACTGCGCCTAGAGCGGGACTCAAACCCACATCTCTTTGCATTCCGGGCCAGTGTGCTAACCATTACACCACCTAGGCTCCCTGATATCAACACACTACCCACGCCTACCTGTCTATGTGGTTACTTGCCTGAGAGGTCAGTGCAGACCACCACACTCGTCCCCCTGGAATTGTAAGTCTTTTAATGCTTACAATTACATACATACAGGCAATGCACTTACACATACATACATACACAGGGTAGGTTCAACAACCATACCGTGCGTAGCTTGTACAGGATCCTGATTTTCAGAAGCAGGAGAGAGACTGACTGCCCGGGCAAGTAGTGCCAGGAACCCACAGGTGGTGGCGCTGGGGTAGGCCAGGACCGGGGCAAACGCGGGCAAGTCAGCGATTGGAGAATAATATTAGTCGAAATAACAGAGGAATAATCGTGATAATATTATGAGAGAGCTCCGCCCCTTTTATATACGTATAATACATTATACTCTCTATATATATATTTATATTTACATATATAATATATATAGCATATATATATGCGTATATATATATATATATAGTGTAGTCAAAGACCCTATAATACTAAGACGGCTCACTCAGCCTGTACTGTGTAATCAAAATGATCAAACCCACCACTTGGTGCGCTGGCTGCTCTCTTGGTTAAACAGGTCCTATATTATATGTATAAATGTATATATATGAATGTGAAAGGTGTGTGATGATGGCGATGCTGATGATGATGCTGATGGTGATGTGTGTTTGTTCATAGCTATTTCATATTGATGTGTATTCATACTTACCTATCTCATGTATAATATAATTGTATGTGTTTACATGTGAAAAACCAACCAGCAGCCGGGCTGATCAAACCCACCACAAGGTGGCACTGCAAAATTTACATTACCATGGGAGAGATAGGGAGTGAGCCGTCTTAGTATTATAGGGTCTTTGGTGTAGTTCATGCTACAGCCGCTAGGGATTAGAGCACACAGTAATGAAGATGTATGTATTCATCTACTCATTGGTCCATCCTTTGATGACTGTTTACAATTAACATTCTCTTTAGCTATTAATAGTCAATCACCTTCCTTTACGATTCAGTGTAATTTTGCTAGGTGACCTGGGCCCGTATGCAGGAGTTGGTGATAGCGGCTTTTGGTGTTACAGCCTATTACCGATTAGCTATCGCCGACGTCGGGAACTGTGTCAAGTCGTATGCAGGACCGCGTAACACTTTCATTATAGCTAAACGTGAATATATTTATAGATTTGGGAAATCCCTCTGCGTCTGTACCCATATATTAGGCTTAAATCTATTCAATGCGATCATATTTAACAGAATTACATATGCAATAAGTGAAATTTATTCAAATTAACCCTAAATTCTCGAAGCGTTATTAAGGCTACCGCCGCATTGGCGGCGATATTAATAGTTATATTTTCGAATCGACGAACGTAAAGTAAACAAATCGGCGCCACCGCCGCATCGATGTCGCTTTCCATACTGGCGGCGGTGGCGGTTTGTTTACCCTACGCTCGTCGATTCGAAAATATAACCATTAATATCGCGGTGGTAGCCTTAATAACACTTCGAATTTAGGGTTAAATTGATAAAATTTCACTTATTGCGTATGTAATTCTGTTAAATATGACAGCATTGAATAGATTTGGGCCTAATAAACTCACTAAACCTAATATTTTTGGGGGTAAGGTAACACCGGTTAAGCCTTTGGTGTTAGGCCTAACACTGACTCGTGCATACCATTTTTTGCAGCTAAACCGGAATTCCCAACAAACACCGTTTTGCCTCGCTAACACTGACTCCTGCATACAGCCCCTGGCATACTTATATTCAAATGACGTAAGGGAATGGTTGAAAGGCCCTGTCCTTTTCATAACCTCGGGGATAACCTACAGTAAATCAGATTGCTTGATTAATTGGGACCAGACGGGATGGCCGAATGAGTTAGAGCGTCCGTCTCCCGTGCTGGTAGATCGTGGGTTCGAGTCCCGGTCGAGTCAAACCAATGACTTTAAAATTGATACTTGTCGCTTCCTAGCCAGGCGCTCGGCATTATTAGGATAGGGCAAGGACTGGTGTGCTCAGTGTCAGGATAATGTGACTGAGTGGGATACCAGGTCATGGTGCCGGCGGCCTGGTTTCCCAGTGGGACAGCACTATAAAGTCGCCATGAGTGCGCACTGTCACAAGTCGGTACCCGTCCTGATATGACCTTAGATGTTGCTAGGACGTAAAACAACAACAAACAAACAGATACATTGAAGATTGCAAGGGAGTGACAATAGGTGGCATGAACATCAACAATCTTAGATATGCCGATGACAGTGTAATACTAGCAGACAGTGAGAAAAACCTACAAGATATAGTGAATAGAATCAATAAAGCTGGAATACTATTCAACATGAAGATGAATGCCAGGAAGACCAAAACAATGGTTATAAGTAAAAAGACAGATAAACCAAATGTCAATATAACCATAGATGGCACAAACATAGAACAAGTATCCGAATTCATATATCTCGGACAAAAGATTACAAATGATGGGAGATGTGAGGAAGAAATTAAAAGAAGGATAACAATAGCCCGAACAACATTCTCCAAAATGTATAGAGTGTTAACATCAAGTAAGATATTAATACAAACAAGGAAGCGTATTCTTCAGTGTTATGTGTGGTCTACTCTAATGTATGGGGCAGAGACATGGACAATCTCTAAGAAAATGTACAAACGTTTAGCAGCATTTGAGATGTGGACTTATCGAAGGATGATGAAAATATCATGGACAAAGAAGATCACCAACAAAGAAGTTCTCAGAAAAATTAAAAATAAGAAAAGCTTGTTTGCCACTATACAGACAAAGAAACTTATTTATTTTGGCCACATCATTCGTCAGAGTTCAATATACCGTACATTGTTGGAAGGGAAGGTGAATGGCAGCAGAGGGAGAGGGAGACCAAGAACATCATGGTTTACAAATATTTCACAGTGGACAGGCTTGAATTATTCACAGTCTATCAGAACAGCACAGCATCGGGACAAGTGGAGAACCATTGCATCCAACCCTCGACTAGAGGATGGAACTATTGATTGATTGATATATGTATATATATATATATATATATATTGACAGGGTAGGTCCTTTGATTAGCTGTTATATGATCATCATTTTTGATTGTTTATTGTTGTGTTTTAATTAATCGAGGGGGAGAAAATTCGATCACGGACATTGTGTCTTCCTTATTCCGCCCGCTTCTTTGCATTGCCCTATCCTAGTAACACCAAGGTCACCTTTTTTTAAGTCATTGTAAGCGATTAGAGTTCAAACCTGGAGTTCAAATTGCATGACCGACCAAAATGGGAAGCGGGTAGGTGCTCAACTCATTCAGCCATCTCCTGGTGTTCAATTTGTTGAAATACGTAATATCAGCCATTTGCAATGTTATCTTAAACCCGATGCAATAGTAAGTCTACTTTAAGAATCGATGTCTGTCAGAATGACAAAGAACCTCATGCTGGTTATGCCTTATTGCTTTTTATTATTAGATTTCTTACCCCACCCCCCTTGGACCGGCTGGCTGCGGATTCTCGTTTAAAAAAAATTAAGATTGTGTTTCCAGGAAAGCAATAAGTGTATTAAGTTTCAGCGAGCTGAACATATTATCTCCAGGTCGAACAGCAGCTCACGCTCTCACACACGGTAATGCAGCGTTTCAGAGTTGACCAGTTACCCTCTGGTTCCTGCCGCTTACTGCTGGTTCCCAGCATTGCCGGCTGGTTCCAGCTGCTTCCTGCTGGTTCCCTCTGCTTCCTGCTGTTGACACATTTCCAATTTTCAGTCGATTTCTGATATTTTCCCCCTTGGTTAAATAAGTAATTTAACCCTCATATATTTAGCACTGTCAGAACACCCATAAGTCAGGTTTCCACTTTAATATATATATATATATATATCATCCCAGTGCTTACTATACTGGTGAAATCATTTGTTAAATTTCTTGATGATTTATACTACCTATCAAATATTATCATGGATAAGTCTTCTTTTCACTATTAGACAGTTGGTCGATAGAAAGCACGAGCCTACACCTTTATTGACCCAAGGGATTTTTTAACCTCACACACCACATAGACAAGGTATGAGAGCAACTGTTAATTATACACAGCAGTGGAAATCCAAATTGGCAGAGGTAATGGCATGGGGAATCAAACCATCGACTTTCAGATTAGGAGCCTGACCTGAAAAAAAAGTCAGACACTCTAACAACTCAGCCACAGAGAAGACCAGAAATTTGATTGTTCCAATGGATGTAATGTCCCTGCTGAATAATATTGCTTACTCTATTGAAAGAAAATCTAACCAAATACGGCTTCATCCACCCACCATTAATTCCACTTCATGGAAACCATTGCCAGACGCTGAAATCAAGCTGTGTCTCCTCTTTTCTTTAAAGATAAATACATTAGTTAAATGATTATTATCTACCTTACTTCATTTACTTTGAAGTAACTTTAATTAAACATGGATAAATTTGAAGACATTTTAATTGAAGAAAATGCCAAATTCATGTTGGCATGCATGTCAGGATCCTGACACCATGTGCGCCAGCAGTCACAGGTTTAAAATATATCAAATTGGCTCAGTATTCCGTTATATGCAGAAACAGCGGGTAAAATATTCCGATATTAAAGCATTGGTGGCGGAATACAAATGTTCTATTACGAAACAGGTATACATGACCAGGTGCATATATCTGTTTATGTAGATGCTGGTGGTGCTTGATTGTTAGGTAAATAGACATTGTTGTGCTAGTAAGATAGTGTGTAAGAGGCACTCACAGCTCTACATACTACCCCCTCCCCCCTCTTCTAGTCAGGATCACCACACTCAGTCTCAAGGCAGGTGGTCGCCAGGGGAGCCACTTAGCTTGGTGGTGGTTGGCAGATCACTGGTAACCATGGGGATGGGGAATGCTGGATCCCTATTGGTAGAGCTAAGAATGCTTCTTTCTCATTGGGAGAATGGGGTGGGGTGATACTTTACACTGAATCCATGTACCATATAAATAATAAACCACAGGGATTGACTCTCTCTCTTCTTTCACACTTCATACTCTTCCTTTCTCTTTGCCTGTATTGATTTCCCTATAGCCTGCCTACACAACCAGCTGGTGAGATTCGAGCAGTTGACTTTACATACTGGTGACCATGATGAATAGTAAAACTATTAGTTGGAGGAAGGATTCAACTTTACTTTATGGAGAACTAGTCTTTACAAGTGGCGTAATAAGTACACCAGTATCTAACTTGGATATGGAGAAGCAAATCTTGATAAGTGCTTGGGTTTAGAAAGCTGAATGCTTTCATCGAACTACACAACTTTAAAATATATTTCTGTCTAAATCAAATTGCTCTATTCTTCAATTGATATAGCTAAATCATATTGTGGTTTTATTATACACCGTCTATTGTATCGTGCTTATGGTACTAAGTCCACTATATTATTTGACATTCTCATTACTATCACTATTATTATCACCATAATTATCATTATTATGATTATCACTATCATGAGTTTCATCATTATCATTATCATCACTAGCATAACTAGCACCACTGTCATCATCATACTTGCATTCATTATCATACTCGTCATCGCTATCATCATTATCATCGATACCAACATTATCATCATTGCCATTATTACATCATTATTATTTTATGTATTGCCATTGCTATTATGTATTGCCATTGCCATTGTCATTGTTATCATATTTATCAGCATGATCTTTATCACCAACATCATAATTATCTTCTAGATCATTATTTGTTATCATGGTTATCACCATCATTATTATTATTATTATTATTATTTACCGATCCTCGGGTGTGCACCATGGAGAGGAACTTTGGAGTGAATTATTCAAAACGAGGTTTTCGTGAAATAACCTGGATCTTGCTGTAATCTGACGAGGCATCTAGCTGCAAACAAGCCGGGTGGACATCCCAGTATTCGCTACCGATGCCTGGTTCATTTGTAGCAATATTAGTTATTACCCCACGATACCCCACCACCATGCAACCCCTCACACCCCAACCGCAACCCCCACCCCGTCCACTCCCCTCAGTGGGCGGACAATGCAATACAATACAATACAATAAGAGTGAATAATGCAGACACATTGTCACCGGGGGACGTGGCTCCGTGTGTTTGTGACCAGCATGCAACTGTGTTTTCCCCCCACGACGCGCAAATGGAACAATTAAACCGGCTGCTTGCGTGGGAGTTATTGAATTGTCCATGCACATCCGATCTTCTATTGATTCGCCGTCCGCAGTGGACCTGTTGCGGGTATTGGACACTGGAGTGCCGCTGCGTGAGACAAGATGGCCGAATGAGTTGAGCATCCATCTCCGGTTTTGATAGATCATGTGATTTGAACCCACGGGATCGAACCCTGGTCAAAGCAAAGCAATGACTTAAAAATTGATACTAGTCACTTCCTAGTCTGGCACTCAGCATTATTAGGATAGGGCAAGGACTGGTTGGCTCAGTGTCAGGATAATGTGACTGATTGGGATATCAGGTCTGGTGGCCTGGTCTCCCAGTGGGGCAGCACTATAAAGGTGCCATGAGCGCACACTGTCACAAGTTTGTACCTGTCCTGATGTGACCTTAGAAGATGTTGTCAGGACATAAAACTCCAACAACCAACCAATCCCGGTGGGTGAGTGGCCAATGGTTGGGACTGAGACTTTCGGGCAGAGGTAGGGGAGAGGGGGGATGAGTGAAGGGGGGACAGCGAAAGATGGAATGAGGGGGGGGGTAGGGCGAAGAGATGGAGAAACATGATGGGGAGATGGGCGGAAGATTGGCGGGAGGGAGCAGAGGAAAGGGGGTCAGAGAGGTGAAGGGAGAGATGGAGTGGAGCAGATCGAGAGATTGAGCAGGACATGGAAGAAGCAGAGAGAAGGTGAGGAGGGAGGGAGGGAGGGAGGGAGGGGGGAATGGATTCAGAAGTAGATGAAGTGGATATAGAAAGGGAATGATAGGGACATGGGGAGATGGGGAGATGTGGAGTGGAAAGGATGCGGGAAAAGATAGATAGATGGATGGAGAGAGAGAGAAGAGAGAGAGAGAGAGAACGCATGAGAGACAAAGGCACAGACAGGTTTGGAGGGATGAGGGAGCTAGGGGTGGGAAGGGAAGCTTGGAGCGGGTGAGAGGGGCGGGCATGAGAGTGGTGGGGGGGGGAGTTCATTAGTTAGATCAGCGCGACAGACTGTTGCCGGACCCAAGAGACTAGCCACAAATCGCCGAATTTCCAAATTCCCTCAACGGACCTCGGGACGAGCCAACAAATCCCTCCCTCACGGACCCGGGTCCGGGGCGGACAACTTGCCGACCACCGCATTATAACAGACCTTAAACCCGGAATCTAATCGGATCAACTTCTTCCTTTTATTCTTTTCCCCATCCCCTCCTCCTCACCACCTCTCCTCCCCCTCTCCCCTTCACTCCCTCCCAGCCCCAAACACAACCACCACCAACCACAAAACCATAACACAAGACCACGTCTTGTACCATACCCACGCATCTGTTAGGTTAAGTAATCATCAGGATGACCAAAATCCTCCCCGAAATATGGCTGCAGATGCGGTCCGCAAGTGGGTAATGCACGTTGCAGTTGCACACGAGGGCGACTCGCTGATTGGAGGCAACTCCTTGTCCGCACTCTGTTACCACAAGACAGACCAAACTAAATCCTGCCGCCCAAACACCTGAATACTCTCATCAAAACCATCAACCCACCCCCACCCCCCAACCATTCTTTCTTTTTCCCCCCTCCCCTATGCTTTCCCCTCCCCCCCCCCTCACCCTTCCTGCTCTCCTCCCTCCTTCCCTCCTCCCTCCTCTCTGTCCTTCCTCCCCTCCTTCTCCTCCTCTCTGCCCTCCATCTCCTCCCCCCCCTCCCTCCCCCTTCCCTCCTCCCTCGCCTCCGTCCGGGGTCTCTCCCTCTCCTCGGGCCCGTCCGCCGCCCTGTTCCCTCATTCCTTCACCTTCCCTCCCTCCCTCCCCCAACCCCATTCCCACGCCTCTCCGCTCCCCCTCCCTTTACCTCCCGCTCAGCTTCCCCCTCCCTCCCCCCCTCCTTCCCGCCCCTCCCCACCACCATCCCCACCCTCAACTCCCCACCCTCCTCCCCCCTCCCTCGCCTCCCTCCCCTCACTCACCCTCCCCCTCCAACCCTCCAATCACCCCACCATCTCCCCTCCCTCCCCCCCCCTCCCCTCTCCCCCTCCCCTCCCCCTTCCTTCCCCTCCCCTCCACCCCCTCTTCCCCTCCCCCCCCTCGCCTCCCCCCTCCCCTCCCCCCTCCCCACCCCCTCCCCCTCCCCCCTCCCTCCTCCCCCCTTCCCATCCCTCCCACCCTCCCGCCTTCCCTCTCTCCAATCTCCAAACCCTCCCCCCCCTTCCCACCCTCCACCCTGCCGCACCTCCCCTACCTCCCCTCCAACCTCCACCCTCCCTCCGCTCTTCCCCCCACACAGACAAGACAAGACACCCTCCCCCCCTCCCCTCTGCCCTCCCTCCCCACAGAACAAATCTCACCCACAACAAACCCCTCACCTCCTACCCCACAATCCCTCCCCCCCTCCCTCCCCTCCCACCCCCACCCGTCCCCTCCCCTCCGTCCACCCCCGACACCCCTCCCCTCCCCCTCCCCTACCCTCCCCTTCCCCGCCCCCCCCCCCACCCTCCCCTTCCTCCCACCCTCCCCTCCCTCTCCCCCCCCCCCAACCCTCCTCCCCCTCCCCTCCCCACCCCTCGTCCCGCCCCCCCCCCCCCCCTCACGTCCCGAACCTCCCTCCCCTCCCTCCCCCTCGCCTCCCGGCCTCCCCCTCCCTCCGCACCCCTCCCGCCCCCCCCCTCCCCTTCTCCCCCCCCTCCCTCTCCCCCCTTCCCCTTCCCCTCCCCCTCCCTCCCACTCCCTCCCTCCGTCCCTCCCCTCCCTCCTGTCCCATCCCTCCCCTCCCTCCCCCCTTTCCCTCCCATCCTCCGTCCCTCCGCTCCCCTTTCCCTCCCCCCCCCCAGCCCTCCCCCTCCCGTCCGCCTCCCTCCCCCACCCTCCCCTCCCCCCTTCCCTCCCTCCACTCCACCCCCCCTCCCTCCCCACCCTCCCCCACACCCCCCCCTCCCTTTTCATCCCTCCCCCCGTCCCCCCCTCCCCCCCGCTCTCCCCTCCTTCCCCCACCCCTCCTCCCCCCCCACCCCCACTCCCTCCTCGCCCCCCCCCCCTCTCCCCCTCTCCCCCCTCTCCCTCTCCCCCCCCCTCCCTCCCCTCTCCTCCCGGCCGTTCCCCTCTCCCCGCCCCTCTCCCGTCCCCCCCCATCCTTCCTCACCCATTCCCCCTCCCTTCCCTCCCTTCCCCACAACACACGCCGGCCTGACACGGCACACTCTTCCGGCACGATGGGGAAGGGAGCCCGCCTCCCGACCACCAGAGCGGCGCTCTCACGCACGCATGTCTTATTGGATTGGCGCCTTTACAACGCGAGCATGGCAATAGTCCTCTCACGATGTCTCACATAATGCCTCTCTTTCGGCACACAAGTGCACACGCTGACTCACAAGGGCAGGCCGCTGGTTGCTGGCGGCCGGCGTAAAGTTCTTCAGTGGCGGGTAGCTGGTGTGTGTTTCTTTTGAAAATGGCCGCCCCGATTATGATGCTGAATGCTATATGATTATGAATGGGAAAGGGCGTGATTAAAGAATACATTATATATATGTATATATATATAATTATATGTATATATTTGTGCATATGCGTGTATATATCATATGTGTATATATGTATATGTATGTACAGTAAACTTCACGTAAAAAATCGAACGAGCATTTGGTACCGGACTGTAAGTGGTCCAATTAGGGAGGTGGTCGATTAGAGAGTTAACTATCCTTACAATGAATATTGTTTGGACCCAAATAAAGCGAGTCGGATATAGGGGAGTGGTCGATCGGTTGGAGGTCGGTATCAGAGAGGTTTTTACTGTATAGTGTATATTGTTTGTTTTGTTTGTTGTTATATGTCCTACTAGCAAACATCTAGGGGCAATGCAGGACCACTCTGCGACAAACCGATCCTTGCTTCCAACCTAATAATGCCGAGTGCAACTGGCAAGAACGACAAGTGTAATTTTTATACAATCATTGGTTTTGGACTCGACCCCAGGGTAGTTGCTTCAAATCTTACTTACGATGCTAGCATAGTGGGAAAACGGAGAGCTCTGAACTCCTTAGGGCCGGTCGCGGGTATGCGGCCATCCCCGACCTGGTGGCCACAACATACAGATGTGTAATGATACACTGTAATAAGTACTAAAAGTACAAAATACATAAATACTACACCATACATGCTGAACACATACATTTACAACACAACCCTTTTTTTGCTCTGTTGTAAATCTACATTAGTTGATGAAGCGGGGGAAATTTCAATTGTGGACAATTGGTCTTCCTAAACCCACCCCTCATTGCCCTGTCCTAGTAATGCCAAACACCAGGCTAGGTAGCGACAAGTATCAGTTTGTGCATGAACAGAAAATATAAATACATAAACAAATAATAAAGAAATATATATATTTTTATATATATATGTATATATATATTTTACCTCGTATATTATTACCAAAACAAAACAGCCTCCAGGCTAGCCTCTAGGCTAAGGGAGAAGGAAAGCACAAGCCGGGTCCAGCAATTAGCATAAACAACTCACGATTGAATATACGTTCGTTGGGTTGCTCCCGCAAATTTCTTAGGTCAATACACACAAGCAAGATACGCAGTAAGTATAATAAAAACTGTGGTCAGCTATAATTAGATGCAATTAAGCATCGTTATTAAGAAAGTTCAGAACTTGCTTGGTCCTTTTTTTGGGACTATTAATTTCGGTTTTTATAAAAAACCAAGGATCGAAAGAACGCCTAGATGATTCCTTCTCGCAATAAGGAACGAAAACCGCAGTCTATATGAGATAGTCGGGGAGCCGTTCTTGTCAACCCCCCTGTGAACATGGGAAGAAGATGATGGTCTTTTGCCCTCATCTCTGTGGGAAATTCTCTCGGGACTCTAATAGAGAGTGGTTTGGAGATGCTCCTGGTTTTCTTTTATAGGACTTATAGACTCCGCCCACAATATTTTTTACAGGCGCTTCTCTGAGTTTTCGTGAGCATTTTTCTCCAACCTGCCTGCTGCGAGTAGTCGCAGAGGGGGAGAAGTGGTGCGGAACAGAGGATGGGGCGAGAGCCTATAACACAGGTCCCCCCCCGCCCCCGCCCCGACGCGACCCCCCGTAAGATTTTTTTGGGCTTGAACCCAGCCACAATCCCCACCGCACAAATATAGCTTATTTACGCGCTGTGTATAGCTAATACGGTCAATAAAAAACCACCCGTTCCTCTTCTCTAACACCACTAGATGTCCCATTATACATTTAAAAAACAACAAATTGTGACTTTAATGAACAACCGAGAACGACCAACAAGTGTGGTTCCAATCCCCCGATTGCCACGAAGCGGAGTTAAGTAAGAGAGGCGCTGGCAGGCAGCAGGCCGAGGGACGTGCTTCCCAGGCATCGGACGAGGAGTAAACAGACTCCTCGCCAGTGTTGTCGGCATGCCCTACACCACAGCCCCGGGGCGCATAAACTAACTCGGGGGTGGGGGCGGGGGGGAGGCACTGCGCGGGCGGAGGGCCTTGCGGAGGGGCGGGGGGAGAGGGTAAGGAGTGCGGCAGATGGGGGGGGGGCCGCGGCGGGGGGGGGGGGGGGGCGGCCGGGAGGGGGGGGGGGCAGTGGGACCGGACTGGGAAGTGCTCGGTGGACGTCAATTGGGAGAGTCCCAATACTCTTTCTCTCAAGGGGGCGGTCGGAGAAACTCACCCGGGGGGCTGGTGGGGGGGAGCGGTCTTATAAAACGCGCGGGGGGGATAGGGGCCTTGGGTTGGGGAGAGCGCTGAGAAGTGGGGGAGTGTTCGGTGGGGGGGGGGGGGGGGGGGGGGGTAGGATGCGGGGGGGGGGGGTGGGGGGGGGGGGGGGGGGGGGGGCGGCTGGTGGGACGGGGGGAGGTGGGGGGGGGGGGGAGGTACAGGGAGGGGCTGGGGAGGGGGAGCGGGGGGGGTGGGGGGGGGGGCGTGGTGGGGGGGGGGGGGAGTGCGTGGGCGGGCGGAGTGCGCGAGGGTCGGGGGGGACGGGCGCGTCGAGGCGTGGGCGAGCCAGTGGCGTGGGCTTGCGGGCTCTTTCCGTCAGTCACTCCGATCACACTGAACAACGGAGTAAGAAAAATGTAGCGACGTCACAGGCGGCGGACGAGTTGCGGCTATGTGTGTGTGCTCTCTTTGTTGGGGGGGGGGGGGAAACAACAAAAGTGGAGGGAGGGGTGTGTGGAGGAAGAGAGGGTGCACTCTGGTGATGATGTGCTAGCCGCGCGTGCGGGTAATTACCGTAAAAAGTTAGCGGTGTAATGCGGGTCGGGGGGGGGGGGGGGGGGGGGGGGGGGGGGGGGGGGGGGGGGGGGGGGCAATCTAAGAATTAATAACTGGATTTACGCAAGAAGCTGATTATGAACTAGAGCTCATAGATTAAGCAAGTAGATCGTAGGTATGATGGCAGAAGAGAGGAGCAATTTGTGGCAGGGAATTTCCATAATCATAGTTTTTCTGAAGTGGGACCAATTACCCGAGGACCAAGATATTTTTACAATATTTAAAGGTGTTCAAATTCCCTTCATACAAATACCCGTTGACAAGGGAGAAGTCTGTTTCCCTATCAAATTGAACAAATTGAACGAGAAGGCCCTAACTGAACCGGTACAACAATTTTTTTGACAAAGGTAATTATCCAAAAGGTTCACCACTGCCCTGGAGAGTTTAATATCAAACATTTTACCTCTGAGACCCAAACCTAATGGGATGTTCGAATGATTATTGGAATTAACCAACCATATGAAATTATAAATATCGACTATTTTAAAATGTTTTCACTAGATACGGCACGAGACTTATACACCAAATACGTGGATGGCTAGTGTTGACTTTACAAGATGCATATTACATACAATTCCCATAGCCGAACAACATCGGAAAGTTCTCCGTCCTCTTTGGGATAACCAACTCTATGATTTTACCTTATGGCCAAATGGCTTAGTTTGTGCCCCTCGTTTCTTCACTAAACGCTTAAACCTGTTTTTCTCACTTATGGCACGGAATGGTCACCATAATTTTCCTGTACATAGATATTCCTTTTAATAATGGCTCAACACAACATTGGATGTGTAAACCCGAAGTTGGATCTATGTGCATAACACACTAAATTGGTTTTATTATCAACCGCATAAGTCCTGCTTCAACCACAAAACAACTATAAATGTTTAGGGTTATTCTTGATACACAGTCCCTCACAGTGTCGATAACAGAACAGAACTTAAACTAAGTTTATGACCACATCGACCCAGCTTCTTAATTTCCCGAAACCTAAGAATTCGACAGGGGGTCGCAGTTTCTGTATCGGGATACATGAAACATAATGCACCCGCTATTCTATATGGGAAAGCCCATATGTAACTCTTTAGAAATAGATAAAACATATAGGATTAGCACGCACTAAAGGTACTTTTAGCATGAAAGATGTTTATTTCTGAAGAAGGATTACAGATAGAATCAATGGTGGGATGCAACATAACGCAAATTCACCCAAGTCCAAATCCGCATGGCGGAACCAAATACAGTGATTAGCCACTTGATGCATCGTCAGAAGGGTGGGGAGCCCATAGTGAAAGGGGTAGCAACAGGAGGAATATGGCTACATGAAGAAGAGTCAACACGATAAAGCTCAGGCGGTTGCGTGCATTTAATTGGGTCCTACGTAGCTTAGTACAGATACCTAAATCACAAGGTAGAAACTAACAGATACCACTACTGCTTATGGCCATATATCCGTAACATGGTGGCAACCAAATCAAAGCCTTTGCAAACGGTTATCCTAAACTGAATTTGGAACTGGCACAGGCTCAACAAGTCTGGCTGACTTGTATCTCGTAATTCCAGGGTCACAACAGGAAGTGTCGCGATACTAGGGGAGTTGGCAGACCAATAAGAGTAGAAAATTCGCAACGACCATTTAGAATGGTCACTTTCAACACGTTGATTAAGTTTCATTTGTGCCAAATGGGGGACACTAAAGTTGACTTGTTTGCATCACAAAAAAATAATAAATAAGTTTACCCTTTTATGTTTCTTGGCATCCTGAACAGATGCTTGGAAAGCTTGATGCATTTACAATAACCTCGGAAAATAATTTTTTCTATAGATTTCCCCACCGTTAGTGTTTTATCAGCCGAGTAGTGAGAAAAATCAGCATGGAGGGGACACACGCCAATACTGATTGTGCCCGATTGGGGACACGCAACCTTGGCTCCAGCACTTACACAACTGGCTAAAGAACATAACGATTCCCAAGAAAAACCCGGGAACCTAACGGACCACGGACCGTGTAGAGGTCCCGGCGACGTGTCACGACACCCCAATTGGCATTTCCTTTTCTAAGGAAACAGCTCAGCAATTGGGTTTCGACAAAATTACGAAGCTAGGATATTAGCTGCGCATGAGGCCAGAACTGTTAAAATGTACCACAACTATTTTAAAGAAATGGAGGTGTACATTGTTTACTAATGAAAGTTATAAGCCAACAAATCCAACAATTGCACAAGTAGCCTCGTTTTCTTCGGTCTCTAGAGGATGAGGGACTATGTTTTGGGGCGGTCCATGCGGCAAGATGAGGCATTTATCAATTAATATTACCTAGAATTTGAACGGCGTAACAATTTGGTAAACATTATGTCCTTCGTTATTTACTACGGTCAATTTATCAAAGGATCGCCAAAACCAAAGTATAGTCGCTTTTGGGATGTTTCTATAGTGGTTAGGCTTAGCCGTTGGGTAGGTATCCCGCGGTTTAACGGCGGCGGTTAAATATGTCAATCGGTATTCACCAATGTTCTAGCCGTTCGGGATAGCTACCCGTTCGCTTTGATTACATTCGTCGATTCGACAATATGCATAACGCCGCCAATGCGGCGGCAGCATTAATATCGGTTCGAATTTAAGGTTAAATTGCTAAAATTTCACTTATTGCGTATGTAATTCTGTTAAATATGACAGCATTTAATAGATTTGGGCGTAAGAAATTCCCGCCGATTCGGCGGCGACGGCGGCGGCCATGGCATTGTTTACTTTATATTCGTCGATTGGACAATATGAATAACGCTGCCAATGCGGCGGTGGCGTGAATTTCGCTTCGAATTTAGGGTTAAATTGCTAAAATTTCACTTATTGCTTATGTAATTCTGTTAAATATGACAGCATTTAATAGATTAGGGCGTAAGAAATTCACGCTGATTCGGCGGCGACGGCGGCGGCCATTTTTACTTGACGTCGACAGTATGGATATCGACGTCGCTGCGGCGGCGGCGATTTGTGTACTTTACATTCGTCGATTCGAAAATATTAATATCGCCGCCGTTACGGCATCAGCGTTAATTTCGCTTCGGATTTAGGGTTAATTTGAATAATTTTCACTTATTGCGTATTTAAATCTATCAAATATGATCGCATTGAATAGATTCAGACCCACACAGGCTCACTACCCCTCGGGGTAGTGGCTTACCCCTGCTTCGAAATAGGGGTAGAGTACCCCCCGGTTAGAGCCCCAGGGTAGCGCTACCCCAAGCTCATGAATACGGATTTTCCACCGTTAGCCGGGGGGGTAGCGTACCCCCCGGTTAGAGCCCCAGGGTAGCGCTACCCCGAGCTCATGAATACACAGGAAAATCATAGTATCCATTGTATCCATCACCCCCAGGTAAGACTCGTATCACTATACTATATATATATATATATATATATATATATATAATCACCTCTTCAGAGAGAAAAACAGCAATCCACACCGTACGTACCCACCGATCGCTAAATGATACAGATGTCTCCTTTATAAATATTTATCGAGATTGCAATGCCAAGAAGCAGTCAAGCAGTAAGAATGGTAATATTAAGACCACCGAATACAGAAACAGATACTAGTTGTTTTTCTACATTTCCATTCAGATTCTCGATGACTACTCTTTGTCACTTTTCAGGGACCGGATATTCATAAATTATAATGCTCGCCCCTCCAGTTGCGATAAAGCGACACATGGATGGTTCCAGCGCTGATATTCCATCTGTCTATAGTGTGTGTGTGGGTGTGTGTGTGGGGGGGGGGGGTCGACGGGGGGGAGCGAAGGGGAGGAAGGGGGGTGGAAAGGGGAGGAACGTCAGGGAATCATTATAATCTCGACCAGACATCAGGCACTCCTCAACACTGTCCTTCTATGGGTACCCTCCTATATAGGACTCTATGGTAATGACCAGGCCGACTGTGCCGCTCTAGCCAGTGCCAACTGAGCAGACATGGAGACAGCCATCCCTCCCTCCATCACCAAACTGACCGCCGCCTCTTCTCAAGCCACCACCAAACTCTGGGAATGTGCCACACAGAAGGAACAAGTACGGAACCCTTATTCAATAAGCTGGCTCTGGTACATCCTGGTCAGAATTAACATACACCATCCAGGCGGCCTTCCTGCTTCTACCCAAGTCGATGTCAACCACTTCAGGACAGGCTACCACGATTGGATTGATGTCCCCACCCTCCAGTGCTGCCCCTGCGGCACTAAGATCTTAAATGTGGCCCACCTACTCACCTCATGCTGTGCCGTCGACAGATCTGCCATCAGTGACTTTATGGAGGACTCTCCCCACCAACTCAGCAACAATAGGGCCGTTCTGGATATCCTCTCCAGGATTTCCAAGTCATCCTGGAATGCACTTGCTCGCTTCTACCTGCAGAACGCAGATATCATCAATGCTGTCAGTCGCCCAGACCCTGACACCGAGGACTAGCAGGCCACACCTCACCCCATACCTGATGTGACACCACTACCAACTACCCACTAATTTTCATGAACAACTAACAGGCAACCCCACCCACTGCCTAACTAATCCCATCCTCACTTCACTTATTCCTCTGGTCTTGGCTGGACTTACTGTGCATACCATGAATCTGGAGGGATGGAAGTTTGGATCCTGGTCGAATCAAACCAATGACTTATAAAATAGGTACCTGTTGCTGCTTGGCGCTTGGCGTTATGAGGTCAGGACTGGGACTGTGCGCACAATGTCAGGATAATGTGAATGTGTGGGACATCAGGTCATGGTGCTGGCGGCCTGATTTCCCAGTGAGGCAGCAATATAAAGTTGCCATGAGTGCACGCTGTCACAAGTCAGTGCACATCCTGGTATTGCCTAGGGTCTTACTGAGGCGTAAAACTATACCAACCACTCAGCCTCCCCCCTGCCCTATCAGAGGACTGTGGTGGGCTCTTGGGTCTTCCTCCTCCCCCCTCCCCCAATTTCTCTAACCACTACCCATCGGAAGCCAACTCCAGACCACATGGTCAGCAGTGTCCATACAGTGCTGCAGATTTGCAGCCTTCAGGACACCAATGCGACTGAAAACTCCCCAAAAACAAACACTTGACCACATCACGGCGGGCGGGCGGGGGTGGGGGTGGGTGGTGGACGGTGATCGGGCGGCGAGTGGCGGGCGGCCGGCGGCAGGCGGCGGGCCGACTGGGGACGGGGAAGGGGGCGGCGAGAGGAAGCCGCAGCGGAGACGTGATGTCACGTGTACACGTCACGACATGGGGGCCCGTGCACGTGCAGCGCGCGCGTGTTACACAAAGCGCGCGCACCCTGGCACTGCACCGTGCACGTCAGTCGATCTGGCACCAGGTAGAGGTGGCGCCCCCGTGCGGGCGAACCCGCAGTATCTCCATTGCCTTTTAATGAACCCCTTATGACACTTGAATGCAAACACAACCTTTTTTTCTCTCTCTCTCCCCTGTCTCTCTCTGCCTATGTGTATGTGTGGTGGTGGGTGATGGGGGGAGGGGGGAGGGAGGCAGGCTGGTTTCTGTCTCTGTTATTAGTTAACAAAGACACTTCATCGACCCCACCCAGTCAGTGTTTAGTGCCGCCCATCCACAATGACAATGCTTCTTACAGGGTCTCCAACCACCCTCCACTTCACCCCCACCCTGTACACACACCTCGCCACGACACACCATCCCTACACACGGACTCCCTCCTCCACAACCACCAGACACATCGTTGCAAGTCCTCAGGCCCACTGACACTCCAGTGATACAGCACGACCGTGACAACTCCACCCCCACCCCCACTCCCACCCCCACAACTCCCCCACCCCGCACACACACACTTACATCGTCGTGACACCACAAGGTCCACATCCACACTCCCACACTCACCCAACAACTTTCAATTTCCGCACACCCCGCCATACACACTCCTAGAATACCCCCATCACACACTGCCATACACATCCCTACAATACACCCACCACACACTACCGGACACACCCCAAATCCCCCACTCCCATCACCCTGCCGTGCACACCCCTACATCATCCACTTCCCCCCACTATCACACTCCCCCACAACTCTCATACCCCATCACAACTCTTACATCCCAACAGCCCTCCACATATACACAACCCTCTACACACACACAACCCTCCACATACCAACAACCCTCACACACCCACAAACCTCCACACACCCACAACCTTCCACACACCCACAACCCTCCACACCTCAAAAGTCTTCCACACACCCAAAACCCTCATACACCCACAACCTTCCAGACACACCCAAACCTTCACACATACGAAGCCTTCCAGTTCCACACACCCAAAACCTTCCACACATCCAAAACCTTCCAATTCCACACATCCGCAACCCACACACGCCCACAACCGTCCACAAACCCACAACCCTCCACACATCCAAAGCCTTCAACACACCCAAAGCGCTCACACACCCTGCCACACACCCCTACATCCCCACTCCCAGCACCCCCACTTTACCCCAGCACCCCCTGCTATACACACCCCTACATCCCCACTCCCATCACTCCCCACTATACCCCACTACACCCCGCCATACACATCCCTACATCCCCCACTCCCATCACCCCCACTATACCCCACCACACCCCGCCATACACACCCCTACATCCCCCACTGCCATCACTCCCCACTATACCCCGCCACACCCCGCCATACACACCCATACATCCCCCACTCCCATCACTCCCCACTATACCCCACCACACCCTGCCATACGCACCCCCTACATCCCCACTCCCATCACTCCCCACTATACCCCACCACACCCTGCCATACCCAACTCTACATCCCCCACTCCCATCACTCCCCACTATACCCCCACCACACCCCGCCATAACACACCCAACATCCCCCACTCCCCACCCCACTATACCCCACACGAACTGCCATACACACCCCTACATCCCCCACTCCCATCACCCCCACTATGCCCCACACACCCCGCCATACACACCCCTACATCCCCCACTGCCATCCCATCACCCCCTACATCCTCCTCCATCACCCCCCACTATACCCACACCACACCCCACATGCACACCCCTACCATCTCCCACTCCCATCACCCCCACTATATCCCACCCCACCCCACCATACACACCCTACATCCCCCACTCCCATCACTCCCCACTATACCCCACCACACCCCCACCATACACATCCCTACATCCCCTCCTCCATCACCCCCACTATACCCCACCAGACCGCTACATCCCCACTCCCATCCCCCCACTATACCCCACCACACCCCACCATACACACCCCTACATCCCCTCCTCCCATCACCCTCCCCCTCCCAATACACCGCACCACACACCCATAACCCCCCCTACACGCCCCACACCCATAGCACACCCACTATGCCACCACAACACCCACTATACCCCACCACACTCCACCCTACACACCCATACATCCCCCACACCCAACACCCCCCACTCCCATAAACCCCCATTATACACCCCCACCACACCCCCCTACACCCGCCTACATCCCCCACTCCCATCAACCACACTCAATCCCCCCGACCACACCTGCCTACACACCTCTACAACATCCCACACCTCGACCTCCCATCACCCCCCTATACCCACTGCCACACCCACACCCCACACTCCCAATACACACCACTCCCATCATCCCCCCCACTATACCCCCACACATACACACCATACATACCCATACAACCCCCCCCCCCACTTCTATCACCCCCCGCTCTACCCCACCACACTACCATCACCCCACTCCCATCACCTCACGATATCCCCACCACACGCTGCCCATGCACATCCCTAGACCCCCCCCCCCCCCCCCCCACTTCCTTCACCCCTCTACTCTACCCCCACCACACTCCCATCACCCGCACTCCCATCACACACACACACACACTATACCCCACCACACCCCTTCATCCCCGTGAAGCCGCCACACCCAATCTACTGGAGGGTAGCATTCCGGAAAAAGCCGTAATACTAATAGCAGCAAAATGAAACCAATAAGTGCTGCAATTATATAGGCGCGTCTAGGCAAGGCACGCCGGTTTGTGGGATGGTGTGAGGTGTGGGTGGGTGTGAGGTGTGGGTGGGGGTGAGGTGTGGGTGGGGGTGGATGTGGGGGGCTTTCAGTGTGCGAGCTGCTCAGCGGACACTCGGGAACAGACAGGCAGGCAAATAGACAGGCAGGCAATCATACAGTCAGACAGTCATAGAGACAGACAGGCGGACATCCATGCAAGCATACAGATAGGCAGGCATAGAGGCAGGCAAACAGGCAAGCTGGCAGGCAGGCTGACATGCAGGCAGACATTCAGGCAGGCAGACATCCAGGCAGGCATGCAGGCAGGCTGACATGCAGGCAGACTGGAGGGTGGTGCGGCGGTCTGACCGCAGTCCTACACAGTGCTGCTTTTATGTGGCCCTTACCGCAGTGTTCTATGGGAGGTTGCCGGGTCCCGGTATGGATCACCGCGGCCGTGTACGGGGTCACGAGGGCGGGGGGCATACGGTGCTGCTGGCGGCGGTGTGTGTGTGGGGGGGGGGACGGGGGGAGGCGGGCGGAGGGCGGAGGGCGGGGAGCGTAGGTCGTGGTGGTGGTGGGGGGGGGGGGGTGTATCACAGGTTATGTCTTAAATATAGCGTGGTTGTTCTGGGATGACAGCAGCGATGAATGAGTGATGCTGGTGAAATATAATAACGGGGTCTGTGGGGGAATGGGCGTTGACTGATGCTGGCAGGAGGGGCACTGGGGTGTAGTGGGGGCGGGGGGGGGAGTAAGGGCGGAGGGGGGGAGGGCCGGGCCGGGTACCTGGAGGCAGTGGTAGCCGTGGTGGGCGCAGGGGCTGGGCGTGGTGAGGTGAAGTGGAGCTACTGCTAAAACTATAATATAAGGTTGATTGTGCTGTCGTTATAGTGTTTGGGCGGTTGTCATAAAGTGGCGAGCTGCTATGGGATGTAGTGGTGCTCGTATGGGCAGGCCGTGGGTGCTGTTTAGTATTGTGTCGGGGCAGTGCTGTTCCCAGGTTTACGGCTGTTTAAGGTGTGTTTTTGGAATGTGTGGACGAGTTACTGTTTTAGGGCGAGTCTACACAAAAGAAGAGGTTGGGTTACGCTATGTGGACATTATGGCTGTTGTTTATTTGTTGACTGGTCCCTTAGGAGGTTAACTGTTGACTGGTCCCTGGTACCGGGTTTAATGGTTAGTTCATGGGATCGAGTTGTGGGTAGGGGTTGGTAGGTGATGGGAGGTGGATGGCTGTGGGGCAGGGAACCATGGAACCCCAGGGATCGCTCGGGTAGCAGGCTTTTGTCACACGGAATGATGTGTGTGTTAGGGGTGGTGCGGGCGGGTGGAATTGGGTAGGATGGGGAAGAGTGGGGAAGAGGGGGAGCTGAAGGAGTAGGAGGTGGGGCGGATTGGAGTGGATGGGAGGGAAGGGGGAAGGGGCGGTTGAGATGGTAGGGTAGGATGGGGGTAGGTTAAGAAGAGTGGGGGGGGGCGGGGTAGATCACGGAGAGGGTAGAGGAGGAGAGCTGGGAGGAAGGGGAGGACGGGGAATGTGGAGAGAGGGGAGGGGAGGCAGCGCGGAGGAAATGCTGGATGAGGGTCTGAGGTGGAAGGGAGAGGATGATGGAGGAGGATGTGTGGGAAGGGACATTTCTGAGGGGATAAAGATGAGGAGAGCATAGGGGATGGGGGAGATCGAGTTAGAGAGAGGAAGATTGGGAGGTTGGGATTGTGGGGGTAGGTCCAATGGGCAAGAGGGGGCAGAGGTGGGGAGGGGGCGATCCAGGAGTGGCGAGAGGGGAGGAAGGAAGAGAATATGGCGAAAGAGAGGTAATGGGAAGGTCGAGGGGAGGAGGAGGGGAAGAGGAGGAAGGTATGTGTAGGAAGAGGAGTGGAGAGCTAGGGAGGGGGGTCTAGGAGAGGAGGGGAGACAGTGGGGGGGGAGGGGAGGGAAGAGTAGTAGCTATGTTAGGATGAGGGGAGGGTGGAGAGGTAGGAGGGGTCTAGGAGGGGGAAGATGGGCAGTAGGGAGTAGGGGGAAGGAGGGAGTAGAGGGGAGGAGGAAGGTAGGTGTATGATGATGGGAGGTGGAGAAGCTATGAGGGGGGTCTAGGAGGGGGGGCAGTGGGGGAGGAGCAGGGGGAGGAGGGGAGGATGAGCGAAGGAGGGGAAGAGGAGGATGGTAGGTGTAGGATGAGGGGAGGTGGAGGGGCTAGGAGGGGGGTCTAGAAGGGGGAGGAGGGGTGGTAGGGGAGTAAGGGGAAGGATGGGACTAGAGCGGAGGAGGGGGCAAGAGGTGGAAGGTAGGTGTAGAAAGAGGGGATTTGGAGGAACTAGGTAAGGGTCTAGCAGGGGAGGAGAGGGGAGGGGAGGAATGGGCAGTAGGGGAGGAGGAGGGTAGTCGAGGGCAGGAGGGGCGGAGGGGGCAGGTGGGTCATGAGCGAACTACCGCCCATCGCCCCACTCATAATGAGGATCAGGCTAACAAAGGGCGGCGGGCTGTCAGGCGCGTGGGAGCCGGGCAGGGTACGGAGCGGGGCCGCTTTGATGTGGCCAACATTGTCTGCAGCGACAGGTGACCGGGACGCCGCCTGGTGGCGCCGGGGCGTGTTCGGGCGGACAGGGTCGGGCACCGTGCGCCCCATTAGAGCACGGATGCCAGCAGACGGGCGTATGTATAATATCTTACTATATATAATATCTATAATATCTATAATATCTATAATATCTATAATATATATGATATATATAATATCTATTATATCTAAAATATCTAAAATATCTATAATATCTATAATATCTATAATATCAACAGTATCTATAATATCTATAATATCAATAATATCTATGATATTTAAAATAATATCTATCATATATAATATGACACTGACAGTCCCCTATAGCTCACCCTATAGCTTACCCGCCCAGAAGATCGAAGCCCAGCTGACAGACAGCCTGGCCTGGAGGACGGCCCCAGGGAACGCGCGCTGAAAGTCGGGGGGCACGGAGACAGAGCTGGGCGGCTAAGGACAGCCGAGACAGCCGTCAGACCATCACAGGCCCGCCAACAGCAGCCCGACAGTTCCCAACGGTTGCTACCGCCAGTCGCGCATGACACTTCCGATAACCAATGAAATACCTTGGCCCATATACAGTATCACCCCGTTAAACCAAACTTGAAGGGACCCTAGAAATTTGTTTGGATTAACCGATCATTGGTTTAACTGATAAGGTATGCAGGCTTTGCAGGTATAGCAATACATCAGGGAGTTTAACGCCCCTGCCCTGCAGAGTTGTAAACCACTGCTTTGTGGTACAGGTTCTTGACAGAACCAACAGCTAAGGGAGCAAACCCTAAACAGAAAACCATGTCACTGTGGCAGCATTAAGGGCGGTTGATGTATGGAACTCCCAACATCTCCCGACCAGCCACTGCAGGGACAAATAGTTTGCGCCTGTCTTGATATGTTCTTGCCAGTGTGAAATCTCTATTTGCTCCCCAAGAGAGTGCCGCTGGTAACTTGCAAAAGCCAGCAGCACTTCAAAACTTTTGCAGGCAGCTTTCATGAAACCGGAGTACCATGGATATGATATTTTGTCTCCGACAGCTACAAGAAAAGTATATTGAGCAGGACCGACCACTGTACATGGTATTTATCGATTTCACTAAGGCGTTTGATACAGTCGGGAGGACCGGGCTATGGCAGCTACTGAGAAAGTATGGATGCCCAGAGAAATTCACAACTATGATCGAGGCTCTACATACAGGAATGATGGCAAACGTTAGTGTTGGAGGGGAAGTCTCGGAATCATTTGGGGTTACCAATGGGGTCAAGCAAGGTTGTGTACTGGCCCCCATGCTCTTCTCCATCTTCCTATCAGCAATGCTCGATGAGGCTTTCCGAGACATGACGGATGGCATCTATATACAGTCCAGAGAGAGCACTGACCTATTCAATGTCGCACACTTCAGAGCGAAGACCAAGACTACTCGGATACTGGTGAGAGAGCTGCTATTCGCAGATGACAGTGCACTGGTTGCCCACTCTGCTGAAGAGATCCAGAAAATAGTGGACGCTTTCTCCAATGCATCAAAGAAGTTTGGCCTGAAGATTAATATCCAGAAGACGGAGGTGCTGTACCAACCCAACTCTACAAGAACCAGAGAGGAGGAGATCATGGTTGATGGAAACAAGCTGAACTCTGTTCCGGAATTCACCTACCTCAGAAGCACTATATCAAGTGATGGACACATTGATGCTGAAATACAGAGCAGAATGGCCAAAGCTAGCACATCTTTCAGCCGACTACACCAGAGACTCTGGAACAACCAACCACCATGTGTCCATTCGGGTCAAAGGCAAGATCTACCGTGCAATCATACTATCCACCCTACTATACAGAGCCGAGGCCTGGACAGTGTACAGCCGACAGGTGAAAAAGCTGCATGCCTTCATGATGCAACATCTGTGTTCAATCATGAGGCTATGCTGGAAGGACAAAGTGACAAATAAGGAAATACCCGAACGGACAGGGCTGCCTTCCATGGAAGATTTTCTGATCAAAAAGAATCTCTGGTGAACTGGACACCTCATGAGGATGTCATCAGACAGGCTACCAAAGCAGATCCTCTATTCTCAACAGTCTTCTGGTTACAGAAAGGGAGGGCGACCTGGTCTACGGTTCAAGGATACCATCAAGAGAAACCTGAAGCTGAGAGTCATTAAGACCGACTCATTGATATGATAAATGGTAGTATTTTGCTGGGCCACTGAAAAATGTTTGGATTAACCAATTGTTGGGTTTAACCGAGCTTGGTTTAACGGGGTTGTACTGTACACTGTTTCACTCTCTCACTCACTCACTCACTTACTCACTCACTCACTCATTTCCTCACTCACTCTCTTACACGCACCTCTCTTTCTCGGTTTCTCTCTTTCTCAAAGGCACCATCTGAAGTCACAAACGACTCATGCAATCGGGCGTCCTTGAATGCGAAACCTTGATAACTGCTAACTCTCATGGCTGTGCTTTCATCGCTACCCCCTCCCCACCCCCCACAAACCCTCCTCCCTCCCTTCACCCCCCCCCCCTCGGCTGCCTCCCCCACCCCCAACGATACCACGTGACGTACTCGCCGACCTCAGAGCTATCAGCGGCACATTGCACATTCAGAGGCCAGTGCGCATGACAGTAACCAATGTGGACAGCTCCGCATGCCTCCCCGCGCATTGTCAGCTGTGGGGGAATGTGGCATTGACTAAGTGACAATGTGTACTTATAGGCTAAGTGACAATGTGTACTTATAGGCTGGATCATCACTAGTACTAATAGTAGTACTTTAGTCGTGTTTCCTTGGATGGGATGGGAAATATTGTGGCTAGAGCAGGATTTCAACTCACACCTCTTGCATTCCGGGCTAGTGTCCTAGCCATTTTACCACCTAGGCTGCATTATGCCATCACCTTATCAGTGCTTCCCTCTCTGTTCAGTTCCGTTTTTTCTTAAATATTTATACTGCCTATCATGGATATGTCTGAATAGTCTTGTTTCAACATTAGACAGTTGGTCGATAGAAAGCCCGAGCCTACACGTTTGCCGACCCAAGGGATTGTTAACCTCCCACACCACATAGATCTGATATGAGATGAACTAGCCTTTGATGATGCTGTAAATTATACACAGCGGCAATCAAGTTTGGTAGGGGTGATGGCATGGGGAATCAAATACCCCCCGAATCTGACCTAGAAAAACATCAGACACTCTAACCACTCTGCCACAGAGTTCCTTGCCTGAGAGGTCAGTGCAGACTACTACATATGTACAGGAAACAACCCTGGCTATGTTCTATTCTCAGTGTTAAGCCCATGGGAAACAGTAAATTAAAAAAGAATCCACCTGTACACTCTACACTTAGATTTAGTTTTTGGAATTTTGCGTCGTGGCAACATCTAGGGATCAGGATGGGTACCAACTTGTGACAGTGCGCACTCATGGTGACTTTATAGTGCTGTCCCACCAGACCACTGGCACCATGACCCAATATCCCACTCAGTCACATTATCCGACACTGAACCACCAAATCATTGGTTTGACTCAGCTGGGATTCGAACTTCCGACCTTCCGCATGGGAATCCTGCGCTCTATCGACTAGGCCACCACATCTGATTTTACTTTTGATCTACACTAGAATTGTTGGAATGGAGGCGCTGACCGGCACTGACAAAAATCACCTTTATTCAGACTTGCTATCCGGACCGCAGTTCATCCACACCTCTCTCTATCTCCTCTCCGCTGGCCATGCTCCTTCTTGATTATGTCTGAAAAGAGTTCAAGGAGGGGGAGCCTGCCAGCTTTTCACTTTCTACTCTTACTCTGTCCATGTCTTTGGCTCACTGGATGGTCACCATAGAACAAATATACACGGTCCTTTGACTCAACTCTCCTCATTTCTCTTTCCTAGACTCTACCCTTTTGTTTCTCCCAGCCATACTTCTCCCCTGTCCAGGGGAGTTGTGTGCTTAGGTGGGGCCCTGTACCTTATCGCTTCTCTCACTTTGTTCTCGTTACTGGAACCGCTGTACCCCCGTTTGCCCATCCCTTCCTCCTAAACCCTTGCTGCTGTCGACTGGAAACGAGTGCTCTGCTACTGCCGGACCGAAGAGATTTGGGGGGGGGGCCCCAACACTTTTCCGTTTTGAATGTTGTAAAGACATCCCCCAGCTTGTACAACAGTCCCTACTAAAGATTAATCTTCAACCAAAGATCGGACCGATTTATTGGGGCCTTTCTATATTGCTGCAGTTCTGCAGGTGGCAATGGTTGTAAGGTTATGAACAACCCCACAAGCAACCTTTATTTCCTGAATAAAAATTATCATCTATCATAATAGTGCAACCTCACTCGAATACAGTATTGCCAGCACCTGATATCCGAGACAAGTTATCCTGACACTGACCCAATCAGTCCTGTCTATACCCGAGTAATATCAAGCATTTATATTGCTGTGGATATCAAAATCCTATATATCTAGGCTTTGTTTATGTACTTTTGAATGTAGCACCATAACACCGGAGTACCAAGTGCAATATATATATTGAACGAGTGCAAGAGTATCTAAATGTAGGATAACATCTAAGTAAATGGGTTGGTTTCAAAAATATGCTTTTTTCGGACTCTGCAGGTTAATTATCATTGATACCGGACGTGGTGGGCAAATCAGTCGAGCGCAGAGCTCCCATGTGGGAGATCTGAAGTTCAATTCCTGTTCGAGTCAAACCAATGACTTACAAAATTGATACTGTTCACTTCCTAGCTTGGCGCTCAGCATTAATACTAATAGCATAGCCCAATCTGTGTCAGGATAATGTGACTGAGTGGGATATCCAGTCATGGTGCTGGCAGCCTGGTTTCCTAGTGAGACAGCTCTATAAAGGTTGCGGTGAGTGTGCTCTGTCACAAGTCAGTACCCGTCCTGAGATGACCATATATGTTGCCAGGACGTAAAACTCCAACAACCAACTAACCAGATATCGTTGAGAAAACTATATTACTGATCACCTTAGAAAACCCTCACGCTATCAAAGGTGACCCAAGTAGCACACTTTGAACTTGATACTCTGAAGCCGCAGCATACAAAAGTGTAGCAAACTCCTTCAGCCAATGTCAACTTTCATTTCGATAATCTTATTGACACGGCCCCTACTCCACGCTTATAAGCAACAGAACCAGTCTACATAACAGATATGAAATTATTTGGTACAAAGGGAGATGTGTATAATATAGCTGAACTTGTCTGCATAGTACAACTTTGCATCCAGCCCAATGTTGTCCTAACATGGCATTTATAATATCAGGGAATCAACGGCCAGTTAAGAAAATTGTTCCTGCATTGAAAAAAAAAGTGATCCAGTAAAAACATATCAATACTAGTGTCATGGGGGTGATGAAAATGGGAAATACTGCGCCTAGAGCGGGACTCGAACCCACATCTCTTTGCATTCCGGGCCAGTGTGCTAACCATTACACCACCTAGGCTCCCTGATATCAACACACTCCCCACGCCTACCTGTCATGTGGTTACTTGCCTGAGAGGTCAGTGCAGACATAATCGTCCCCTGGAATTGTAAGCTTGTAATGCTTACAATTACATACATACAGGCAATGCACCCACACATACAAGGGTAGGTTCTACAACTATACACGCTAGTTGATAATGGTCACGGCAACAGTGTCATGGGGGTGATGAAAATGGGAATACTGCGCTAGAGGGGACTCGAACCCACATCTCTTTGCATTCCGGGCCAGTGTGCTAACCATTACACCACCTAGGCTCTCTGATATCAACACACTCCCCACGCCTACCTGTCTATGTGGTTACTTGCCTGAGAGGTCAGTGCAGACCACTACACTAGTATACAACTGTACCAGAAAATCTCAGAATGATAATTGCACCAGATAGGTAATGGTCATGTACTATGTAGGGCGCCTACAGTAAAACCTCTCTAAGGTACTTCCTCCACAGATCGAGCACTCCCCTATACCAACTTGAGAACATCCAACACCGGACTGCAAGGCTTGTACTCTGTGTTCCCAGCACCACCAGGATTGAGATCCTCCTCCGTGAATCCGGACTTCCTCCCCTCCACCTCCGACGCAAACAACTGCTCACCACCCACCTCACAAGAACCCTCTCCTCAGGCCTTTCATCAACAATCCACAGAGCCCCGGCCTACCTCCAAAATGGGACCCACGGTCATCCTCACATCTCCTACTGCCTCAAGGACACCATCACCACCCTCAAGGACTCCAACATACTCCACATTGCAGACTCAGCCCTGAGCCCTCACACACCACCATGGTTTTCTATTCAAGTGGAAACCTGAACCACCAACCTAGTTGCTGCCAAGGTGGTTTACACCACCCCAGAACTGGACTCCCTGGCTCTTGAGGCAATAACTCAGGGGAAGGCAGACTTCCCCCTCGCTATGATGGTCTACACCATGGCCCCCTTAACCCAACATCAGGTAGAGCCGGAGCTGGAATCTTCATCCCCTTCTCCACCACAAAGAACACCACCAGGGTGTCAGACTGTGCTTCCACTCTCGATACCGAGCTCGCCACCATTCACTTGGTCCTCGAAGACCTCCATAACACAAGTGCCATCATCATTACTGACTCTCTGAATGCCATCAAAGAGATCACCCACCCAAATGCCCTATGGTAATGGACTAGGCCGACTGTGCTGCACTAGCTGGTGCCAAGTTAGCAGACATGGAGACAGCCATCCCTCCCTCCATCACCAAACTGACTGCCGCCGCTTCTCGAGCCACCACCAAATTCTGGGAATGCGCCACACAGAAGGAACAACTATGGAACCCGTATTCAATAAGCTGGCTCTGGTACCCCTTGGTCAGAACTAACATCCCCCATCCAGTCGGCCTTCTTGCTTCTACCAAAGTCAGCATCAACCACTTCAGGACTGGCTACCAGCATTGGATTTATGTCCCCAACCTTCAGTGCTGTACCTGCAGCAGTAAGCTCTTCAATGTGGCCCACATACTCACTCCATGTGGTGCCATCGACAGATCTGCCATCAGTGACTTCTCTGACCACCAACTCAGCGACAATAGGGCCTCTCTGGCCATCCTCTCCAGGATTTCCAAGTCATCCTGGAATGCACTTGCTCGCTTCTACCGCCAGAACACAGATATCATCAACGCTGTCAGTCGCCCAGACCCTGACACCGAGGAGTAGCAGGCCCCACCTCGTCCCCATACCTGACTTGACACCACTACCAATTAACCACTAATTTCCACTAACAACTAACAGGTAATCCCACCCACTGCCTAACTAATTCCATCCTCAATACACTTCCTCCTCTGGCCTTGGCCAGACTTACTGTGCATACCAGTGAATCTGGAGAGACTGAAGTTTGGATCCTGGTCGAGTCAAACCAATGACTTATAAATAGGTACCTGTTGCTGCTCAGCGTTTAGCCTTATGAGGTCAGGACAGGGACTGGGCACACAGTGTCAGGATAATGTGACTGTGTGCGACATCAGGTCATCGTGCCAGCAGTCTGATTTCCCAGTGGGGCAGCACTATAAAGTTGCATGAGTGTGCGCTGTCACAAGTCGGTGCACATCCTGGCCTATGGTCTTACTGGGGTGTAAAACTACACCAACCACCCAGCCTACCCCGGCCCTCCCAGAGGACTGTGGTTGGGCTCTTAGGCTGCCTTTTTCCTTATCCCCCCCCCCGATTTCTCTGACCACTACCCATCGGAACCCAACGCCCGGCCACATGGGACCGCATTCAGCGGTGACCATACAGTGCTGCAAACTCCCCAAAATCAAAACCCTATACCAATCGCTTTATTTGTGCCCCAAATTATCGCCCATACAATACCATTGTACCGATAAAAAAAAAACACTCCCTAAACCGACCACCTTCATAAACGGACCATTTAAAGTCGGTCCCATAGATGGTCGATTTATAGAGATTTTACTGTAGTGCCACTTGTCTTCTATGAACCGTCTTCTATGAACCCTATGATTAGCGGACAATTTTCTAATGAACGAACTGTCTCTGTTACATTTGACTGTCCTACCAATGACGCTGCCATATCGGGACGTGTGCGGACATGTAACAGTGCGTACCCATGGTGAGCAAACCAGCCATTGCCATATCCTATTATTAATGCCAAGCACCCGGCTAAGTATGCATTTTATAGGCGATTGGTTTAACTCTGCTGTGATTCGAACCCACAACCTCCCGAGTGAGCAGCCAACCAGCGCACCGACCATTTCGGCTGCCCCGTCTGGTAAGGTATCCGTGCTAAAGGGGGGGGGGGGGGGGGGGCGACTGTAGACTCATTTTTATTCAGTTTTGCCGTGTGTCTAGTTCATTAAGGTGTAACCAATATCTGAATCAAGAATCCCTACTAAAAGCACTTCACCCGATCTGTCATTACGCCGAGTGGAAACGTATTTATGAAGCCACAACATGCGCACAAGTAGCGAAATGCTGGTATATGCACACAACACCCGCATATGCACACATATATATGTACAGATGAACCCTCGATCCAATGGACACCGATGCAACGGATTCTGGATCCAACGGACACAGCCCGCTAGAGTGGATATTAGGGAACAGTATCAGCGAGGCAAGCAGTTGAAACTTGACACATTTTTTAAACGCACTTCCCACGATTATTCGATGTTGTTGTTTCTTGTTGTTTTACATCCTAGCAACATCTAAGTGATCATGGGTAGCACTTTTTATGAACCTTAGTTCTGTATTTTCTGTTTATTTTCGTACCCCCCAGACAATTTCGTCGCTGCAACGGACAAACGGCTTTAACGGACAACTGCTCCCTCCTATTAGTCCGTTGGATCGAGGTTCATCTGTATATATATATATATATGTATGTGTATATACATCTATAAATATATATTCATCTATATATATATATATACATATATATACATATATATATACATATATATACACATCTATATATACATCTATATATACTTATATATACATCTATATATACATATACATGTACATCTATAACTGCATATAGATATGCATATATATACATATATATATACATATATATACATATATATACATCTATATACATACAATAAAACCTCTCTAAGCAACCACCGCCACAGATCAATTACTCCCCTATACCAATCGATTTATTTGGGTCCCGCCAAAACCATTGTAACCATATTCTAACTCCCTAAAGTGACGACCTCCCAAAATGGACCACTTAAAGTTGGTCCCAAGGTCGGTCGATTTAGAGAGGTCTTACTGTACACATATATAATATATCCATATACACATTTATACAGTTGATTGGTTGTTGGAGTTTTACGTCCTGGCATCACCTAAGGTCATATCAGGATGTATACCGGCTTATGATAGGGCACACATGGCGACTGTATAGTACTGCCCCACTGCGAGGCCAGGCTGCCAGTACCATGACCTGATATCCCACTCAGTCGAACCCCACAAACAGGAGACAGACACTCAATTCATTCGGCCATCCTGTCTGGTCATATGTAGACAAATATAATATACATTTTACCTCGGTAAACAGCCTCAGGCTAGCCTCAGGCTAGGGAGAGGTAAGCACGTCCGGTACCAGCAATTAGCATATACAACTCACGACTGGATAACGTGTCGTTGGGTTGCTCCGGCAAAATTAGTCTACATACAAGCAAATACGCAGTAAGTATAATAAAAACTGTGGTTAGCTTAATTATGATGCATTAGAGCATCAATATGGAAAGTTTAGACTTTCGTTGGTCCAATTTGGACGAGTTATTTGGTTATAAACAACCAAGGATAGAACACTCGAGTGGGTTTCTCGAAGGAACCAAACCGGTCATTAGCGGTTATGTCAACACCCGGGTCACCGTGTGACTATGGGTAGAGATGTGGGTTTCGCCCTATCTCATGTGGAAATTCTCTCGTACTCTAATAGAGAGTAATGTTGGAGATGCTCCTGGGTTTCTTTTATAGACTCCCCTAGACAAAACTTTTTCAGGCGTTTCTCCGAGTTTCGTAGCATTTTCTCCAACTTGTTGACGTAGTAGTCACAGGTGGGAGAAGTGTGCGGAACAGAGGGATGGGCGGGCCGATACACTGGTCCCGACCCCGCGTAAGGTTTGGGCTTGACCCACAACCCACGCACAAATTTAGCTTATTACGCCTGTGTTATAACGGTATAAACACGTTCTCTAACACCAATAGATGTCCAAATGAGTTTGAAACAACCATATTGTGACATATATATATACCGGGACTGACCAAAAATATTTGTTTCAGCTCCCGATGGCCACGAAGCGGAGTAAGCGCGGTGCAGCAGCAGCCGAGGGGCGTGTTCCGAGTGGAGTGGACGAGGAGTACGACTCCTCACCTGTGTTGTCGGCAGGGCCGTCGACACAGCCCCGGGCGCATATCCTCTCCGACCCGGACGAGGACGCAGTGCCTGATGTGCCTGCGCCTCCAGATTGGGAGGCTCGCTTTGCAAGATTGGAAAGCCACATCTTGACTGCCAAATCGCCTGTGTCTCGGAAGCGGCGTAGGCCGAGTGTCCAAGAGGATTCATTTGAGGATTTCTTGGACACAGACTCGGCGGTGGAGCTTAAGGCTCCTCCTCCTCCTTCTCCTAAACGGAGGAAGAAGAAGAAACAGGTGATTTCTTCGGGTGATGAATTCACCAAGGAGCGGGCAGAGACTGGTTTGCGCAAAAAGCGGAAGACTAAGTCCAAAAAGAAGAAGAGGAAGAGGAAATATTCTTCTTCTGAGTCGTCCACTGAGTCTACTTCTACGGAATCAGACTCAGACACCATATATGAAGGGGTCTATGCGGACATTGGCACTAAAGTGGCTAAGAAGGTGGAGAAGCCAAAGGCTAAGCGGGTTAAAACCACTACGCTTATGCGCGAGACCGTGAATGGTCATTTTCGCACGTTCAAACCGGCGGAGGTTATCTCCAAGTTAGGAGATGAGTTAACAGGCATAAAGGGTGTTCCCAACTCCATCATTAAAGAAATGGATCGGGATGTCAATATGACGGATGACCGTAAGAAGTTTGAGGATGTGTTGCACACAGTGCATAAGGCAGTGTTGGCTACCCTAACAGCTATTGTTCCTGTGGCTAATAGGATGCAGAGTGAAAATAAGTTCTCGTCTTTGGCTAAGACAATGGACAAAGGCATTGCAGTGCTAGCGGCGGCAGGTAATTACCTGTCGTTTCGAAGATATGAAAATGTCTTCAAGTCAGTTTGCACAGATGCTGGCAAAGAAGTGGCTCGCTCTAAGAAGGTTACCGATAATGAGGGGAAGGAGTTTACGCTTTATCTTGCTCCAGAGCCGATTAAAGGGAAACCTTTAGATAACACCAAGATGTTTGGCGGTCAACTACAATACCTCTATAAAGAGGTAGAGACTGCAGCCAAGAGTGGCAAAAACATGGATGGCAAGAAGAAACAGGAAGCTCCTCGTTTCAAAAAGTCACGAGGGGATTTTCGTCCACGACGGTTCACCAGAGGAACCAGACCGAGTTCAAACTTCGGTCAAGGGTTTCGGGGCCGGGGCGCTCGCCCAGGCTGGACCGACAACACCGCACGGCCAATAGGCCGAGGGTTCAACTCGTCGAGACCTTTCCCCAGGGGCGGGTCCAAGTAGAGGTCCAAACACAAACTTTACAAGTCCCTGAAGCCTCTAAAAACACACAAACTGTAAGCAACTTTGTGGCTGGTAATATTAGTAATCATATTTCTGAGTGGCACAAAATTACTAGTGACCAAGAAATTATAAAAATAGTTAGGGGTGTTCACATTCCCTTTACACAAATTCCTGTACAAAGTATAATACCTTTTCCATATAACATTCAACCAGTTGAACGAGACGCACTAACTAAACAGGTACATAAATTCTTTGAGAAAGGAATTATACAAAAAGTGACACACTGTTCAGGACAGTTTATTTCAAACATTTTCTCGAGACCGAAGCCTAATGGTGATGTTCGAATGATCCTGGATTTAACAATCCTTAATAAAAGGGTGGAATATCGACATTTTAAAATGTTCTCTCTAGATACGGCACGAGATCTGATTACACCAGATGCGTGGATGGCTAGTGTTGATTTACAGGATGCATATTATACGCTTCCCATAATGGAACAATACCGAAAATTTCTTCGATTTATTTGGGATAACCAACTCTATGAGTTTACCTGCATGCCGAATGGCTTAGCTTGTGCGCCACGTTTATTTACTAAATTGCTTAAACCTGTTTTCTCGGTAATGGCGAGGAAGGGTCACATAATGTTTCCATACATAGATGATTCTTTTATTATAGCATCAACACAAATTGGTTGTGTGAATGCAGTTTTGGATTTATGTGCATTACTCACTAAATTGGGGTTTTATGTACATCAACAAAAGTCAGTGTTTAAACCAACAAAACAACTCAAATGTTTAGGGTTTATTCTGGATACACAGTCCCTTACAGTGTCGATAACAGAACAAAAACTAATTAAGTTTATGACTACAGCGACTCAGCTTATTAAGTTATCAAAGCCAAAAATTAGACAGGTTGCTGTTCTTATTGGCATAATGACCTCATATGCACCTGCTGTGTTATATGGGAAGGCCCATATTAAGTCGCTAGAAATAGATAAAAATTTAGCGTTAACACGAACTAAAGGCAATTTTGAGCGAAAGATGTTTATTTCGCAAGAAGGGTTACAGGATATTGGATGGTGGATGCAACATATAGCAAGTTCACCAAATCCAATCCGCATGGCGGAACCTAATACAGTAATTACTACTGATGCTTCGTTAGAAGGTTGGGGAGCTCATCGAGATGGGGTCACAACAGGAGGTAGATGGCTTGATGATGAAAAATCAGACTATATTAATGCACTAGAATTGCGTGCTATTTATCTGGGCTTACGTAGTTTAGTAAAGATAAATAAATCACAGGTTAGAATACTAACTGATAATACTACTGCCATGGCATATATTCGTAACATGGGTGGAACCAAATCAAAGTCTTGCAATCAGTTATCTAAACTGATTTGGAACTGGGCACAGGCTCAACAAGTCTGGCTGACTGTAGCGCATATTCCAGGGTCACAAAATACACTTGCAGATTATAAAAGTAGAAATTTCCATGACCATTTAGAGTGGTCTCTCTCTACACCTTTGTTTAACTTCGTTTGTGAAAAATGGGGTACACCTGAAGTTGACTTATTTGCATCACGAAATAATAACAAGTTACCCTGTTATGTTTCTTGGCATCCTGAACCGGATGCTTGGAAAGTAGATGCGTTTGCTATTACCTGGGAAAATAATTATTTTTATATTTTCCCACCATTTAGCATTATCAGCCGAGTAGTGAGAAAAATCGGCTTGGAAGGGACACATGCGATACTGGTGGTGCCCGATTGGGACACGCAACCTTGGCTGCCAGCAGTTTCACAACTGGCAAAAGATCGTATACGATTCCCAAGAAAACTCGGGAATCTGACGCACCACGGACCGCTAGTGGTTCACGGCGACGTGTCAACGACGCCCCTATTGGCATTCCTTTTCTAAGGAAGCAGCTACAGCAATTTGGATTGGACAGAATTACTGAGGATAGGATAGTATCGGATGCCTGGAGGCCAGGAACTGTCAAAATGTATACAACCTATTTAAAGAAATGGGGTGTACATTGTTTGTTAATGAAAGTTAAGCCAACAAATCCAAAGATTTCACAAGTAGCTCGGTTTCTTCGTTCTCTAGAGGATGAAGGACTTTCCTTTGGATCGATTAATGCGGCGAGGTGTGCGTTATCAATTATATTACCTAGAATTGATGGCGAAACAGTTGGAAAACATTATGTTATTTGTTATTTACTTCGTTCAATTTATCAAAGGAATCCTCCAAAACCAAAGTATAGTCGGTTTTGGGATGTTTCTATAGTATTTAAGTTGTTTCAGGCTTGGCCTCACAACTCGTGGTTAGATATAAAACAGTTAGGTTTTAAGGTCGCGGTCCTGTTATTGTTAGTAACCGGACACAGAGGACAGACGATTGTTGCTTTATCCTTAACTGGATTAGAAATAGACAAGCAACAAGCTACGTTTGATTTAGAAAAATTGCTCAAATCGAACACGTTAGGTGACCCTTTATCAACGGTTCACTTAGACTGTTTTCCGAATGATCGGAAATTATGTGTTGTGTCGGCCATACGGGCTTATATATACAAGACAAAGGATTTACGTGCATCACAACAACTATTAGTGAGCTTTATAAAGCCACATAAGGCGATTTCACGAGACACACTTGCCAGATGGACAATTACGGTGTTGAAATTGGCTGGAGTGGATACGAGTAAATACTCTTCCCACTCAACTAGAGGAGCCATGGTCTCCAAGGCACGGGTGCTTGGTATTTCTGTGAAAAGAATACTAGCGCATGCAGGCTGTTGTTTTACCGAGGTATAAGCTCGGATAGATGTGGGCTAGGGCCCTCCCGCCACACCCTGCCACATCTATTCCGTTGGTGTACCTTTTCGGTAAAGTAATAGTATCCATTGTTTGAAAGTCATTTTTATCCTCAATAAGTAGGTTAAGATTGCTGGTACCGGACGTGCTTACCTCTCCCTAGCCCACATCTATCCGAGGCTTATACCTCGGTAAAACAACAGTTATCCATCATCTGTACCAAAGTAAGACTCGTATAACTATACTATATATATATATACGTATATAACTATATATATATGTATGTGTGTGCATACATAGATACATGTACATGTACATTATATACACATCTATTATACATATATGAGACTCAAAAGGTGCTAAGCAATATGGGACAAAACTTTGTCCATTGTAACAATCAACATACTATCTGATTATGCAGTTGTTCAGGATAAACAGATTTGTTTTTTACATGGTCTTCCCTAATCCCAATAGAATACATATTGATTTGAAGCAAATGTCCTTGTGTTTTCAGGGTAACCGTTTCTGTGCTGTTTTGTGTCAATCGTTAGAACTTACAATGGACAATAAAAAAAGAGTTATCACCTTTTGAGACAGGCTCATATACATATACTATTAGTATTACTATTCATATATACATATACATGTATGTATATATATATATATATTATATATATTATATACATACACACACGCATACATACACGCAAACCCATACATATATATATATATATATATATATTTATATATATAGGAAGCAAGTACCGGGGTTAACACGACAGACCTCCCGGTAAAGCTGCTCATATGGTGCTGTTTTAATATCTGCCCTTAAAACCATCCACGTCGAGCAGCTCACAGCCTCGATATCCTGCCACCCGACATGAACTATGTATGTACGGCCAGGGATGGGATGGGCGGGGCGGGGCGGGGCGGCCCGTGCCAAGGCTGATCCGTGAGCTTCCTTTTACTAACCCGTCACCGACGAATCCAACGAATAAATCACCGACAAGACCCCGAGTTATTAACACAACACCCACATGTAATGCACACGCATGTGCAAGCAGCACACATCATAACACACAGCTCTGGATAAATAAAGAACCAATCTGCAATAGCTGCAATTTTTTACCCATTAAACATAAATAAATGAACAACAAATAAATAAATAACCCAAATAAAAAATAACCAAATTAATTCGCGAAGCGAGGAATATTCCAGTTTGGTTAGCAGCGGTGATTTCTGCGCATCGATTTGTTGGCAAGCCTCTGAGAGTGGTTGCATCCTCGCCCTCGCACTCTGGTGGTTCGGGCGCCGTCTTTATCGATGGGTAGCACGCAAACGGGGTCTGTGCAGCTTTGGCGGCCCTGATCGCTCTCGTATCGTATACAGTGCTTCACGCCTCCCTTCTCTCACTAACCTCACCTGTTCACTCCCACCCACTCACCCCACTCCTCACCAACCCCGACCCCGCCGTCACCACCAGTCCCACCCACCAACCTCGTCCCTTACCCCCGCCCACCCGACACCCTCGCTGTGCCTCTGCTCCCGGCCCGCCCTCTAATCGTCCCGCCGAGCCGCCCCCACCCTCCCACCCACCCCTACCGCCCCCACCCACCCATCCACAGCCCCTATACACCTTACCTTTCATGCAGAGAGTTCCAGACCGCGTCTCCAACCTGGTATTTATGCTTTCGGCGTCCCCCCCCCCACCTACCCCCCTCCTACCGCCTTCCTACTCCCCTCATATCCCCCTCCTACCCCATCCACCCCCCCATCCTTCGCCTTCCTACTCCATCTACCCCCTCCTACCCTCCTACCCCCTCCTACCCCATCCTACCCCATCCTACCCCTCCTACCCCCTCCTCCCTCCACTTCCCCACTACCCCCTCCTACCCCATCCTACCCCATGTACACCCTCCTACCCATCCCACCCCCTCCCTAACCCCTGCCTACCGCCTCCTACCCATCATACCCCCCGCTACCCCTCCTACGCCCCCTCCTACCCCCTCCTACCCCATCCCATCCCATCCTCCACCCCACTACCCCCTCCTACTCCCTCTAACGCCCTTCTACCCCATCCTACACCCCCTACCCCTCCTACTCCCTCTTATCCCGTACTAATCGCACCCCCTACTCCTACACCCCTCCTACCCCCTCCTACCCCATCCCACCCATCCTAGACCCACCTACCCTCTTACTCCCTCTAAACCCCATTTTACCCCATCCTACACCCATCCTACCCCCTCCTACCACATCCGACCCCTTCCTGTACTCATCATACCCTCCTACCCCCTCTTACGCCCCCTCCTACACCCCCCTACCGACTGGGTGCGCTGGCCGAATAGGTAGAGCATAGGCCTCGGAGTTCAATTCCCTGTCGAGTCAAACTAATGACTTACAAAATTGATACTTGTCACTTCCTAGACTAACACTCTGCTTTAATAGGAATGGGCAAGGACTGATTAGTTCAGCGCTAGGATAATGTGAACGGGTTGGGTATAGGCTCATAGTGCTGATAGACTGATTTCCCAATGGGGCAGCACTATTTCTTTTTCTTGAAGATTTGAGGATTTAAAGTTATGATGAGTGCGCACTGTCACAAGTAAGTACCCGTCCTGATATGGCCTTACATGTTGCCAAGATGGGAGGAAATCTGCAAAAAAAGGAAAGGAAAACAACACAACAGATAACCAGCCATTAGTGAATGGCGCGAAACCAGCCCCTGGCTGACGAACAGGATAACAAAATGGAACAAACAGAACATGGAGACAAAAACCTGAATCTAGACAAAGACGGAATAATAAGCCTGGTAATACAAACAGTCGAAGAGGAACTGGCGAAAGAGCTAGCAAAAATAAGCAAAAAAGAGAACATCTATGGATTGGATCAAATGCTACCTGAGCAACAGGCAACAGAAAACAAAAATAAACAATACACTATCAGACAATGAGCCTGACACAAGTGGTGTACCCCAAAGGTCAGTGCTAGGGCCAATGCTCTTTATAATCTACATAGACGACCTTGAAAAATGGCTGCAAACTGAATGCCTCCAACTATGCAGATGATTGTTTGTTTGTTTGTTGTTGTTTTACGTCCTAGCAACATCTAAGGTCATATCAGGACGGTTATGCGGATGACACAGACATATATGCAAAGGGCACCACAGAAGAGGAGGTAATAACTAAGCTAAATAAACTTCTACTAAAACTGGACGAATGGTGTGAGTCCAATAGAATAACCATCAATGCAAGCAAATCAAAAACAGTACTCTTCTCACATAAACAAGCGCCACAAAGGAACCTACACTGTAAGCTAGGAAACCAAATATTAGAAAATGTAGACCACTATAAATAGCTAGGCCTATGTATAAAAAAATCATCAAAAAAATAAACCACAAACTATGGCTATTTGCAAAGCTAAGAGACTACATGACAAAAGAAATGTCAATAAAAATCTTCAACGGCATGGTGCTCCCCTATTTGACTATGGGGATGTAATCTAGATGAGCACGAAAAAAGAACTACTAAAAAACTGCGAATACTGCAAAAGAGAGCCCTACAAATCTGGCTAAAAGTAGACAACCTGCACCCCACCTATGACATACACAAAAGAACTAAAGTAAAATTACTAGAAAATAGGAGAATAATTCACCTCAAAACATTAGTATATGACTACAGTCAAGACATTACACTCCTAACAAAACCACAAAGGAACACTAGAGCAAATAACGCGCTACTACTAAAGCAGACCAGAAGCCAAATCAGAGCTCAAAAAAGAATCACACTGGAAATGGCTGCCAAGGTATGAAATACCCAAACGGTAAAGGAACAACAAATTTCTGACCTAAAAACATACAAAATAGATCTGTGCAAAATAAGTCTAGGAAACCCCCACTAAGCCGCACTGCAAGGGGGCATGTGATATGTCATGGCCCACCAGCGGGACAGTCAATGGAAGGTAACCATGCCAAAATTAACCAGATAACACACATAATAACCATGTGGAAGCCTATGATATGTAAATATGAGGAGGCTAGTCCAGTAATAAGACTAGAAACAAATCAAATATATTTGTTTTTGATTTTCCTGGTATATATATATATATATACCAGGAAAATCAAAAACAACTAACATACACTACTAACCATACTAAGCAACCATTTACCTGCTTCTGTAATGCAGGCAATCAAACACCTTATCAGCTGCTACTGTGTGATAAGATAATTCCAGCAATACAGCTGGCCAGCATTGAAAACAAGCCCAAGTACTCGAGCTTATATGCTATGGGCAGTATAAACACAGCCTCAATTAAAAACAAAAATTGTTAAACTCCAACAACCAACCAACCAACTCCACCCCCCCCCCCCACGCGACACATTCTGTCATACTAGTCATAAGCTGTGGTCACACATACAGCAGTAGGCCGACTTAGATGAGGTGAACTACATGAGTCAAACTAGTGGCGCATTCACACATACAGAGTTTTCAAAGGGTGTCGCGTTCAGACACGCGTGTTAGACCGATGTTTGTTTGTTGTTGTTTTATGTCCTAGCAACATCTAAGCTCATATCAGGATGGGTATCCACACATACATACATCCACACATACATCCACAGGTACATCCACACGTACATCCACATGTACATCCACACACCACACGTACATCCACACATACATAGGGCCTACATACAAACAAACAACATACCTTAGATGGGCGTTTTCTTTGTTTGTTTGTTATTGTTTTATGTCCTAGCAACATCTAAGGTCATATCAGGATGGGTACTGACTTGTGAGAGTGCACACTTATGGCAACTTTATAAGCAGTCTCCATACATGAAGAAATGGGACGGTCCAAACATGCTTGCTTATTCGGGGTGGGTGGGGTTTGTGACCTAGCGGTCACTGGCTGCAAGACTGCAGCATTGTTTAAACGGTGCCGTTAAAACCGGCCAGTTTTTGGTAGTTTTTTCTCTTTCTTCTCTTCCAGCTCATTTAGTTGTGGGGTGACAGAGGGGGCAGGGTGCTCTTTGTGGCATCGGTGCGGTGGTGGCATGGTGCAGTGGTGGCCCGGCAGGTGGCAAAATGTTCTTGCAGCCCACGGTCCTGTACCTCGACCGGAGAGCAAAGCAGGATCCGGTGTCATTGGCAACAGGGCCATGGGGGGCGCATGGTCCTCCAGGCCCCCGTCACAGGGTGGGTGATCCAGGGCCAACAGAGCTGCTGAACCGGGGTGTGGCTGATGGGTGTTACTTGGCGTCCACATCCCCAGCACCCACTCCATCAGTGATCGAAGCGGGAACCAACAGTGTGGGCAGGTGGGTCAAGCTGTCACATCCAGTGTATCCGGCACCGCACAGGGCTCCCGGTTTGGTGGTCCGGGACCTCACAGGGCTCTCGGTGTGTGCAGTTTTTAGTAGGTTGTATTTTTTATGTGTGGTTTTTTGTTGTTGTTTTTGTGGTCGGGACCTCATGGGGCTCTGGGCCTCGGGGGTTGTTCTGCTGAGCCCTGGTGGGGTGTGAGCCAGGGATGATGGGTGGGTCGGGGTTAGTTTCCTCCCATTTATTTTAGCTTTGGATTTGTTTCGGGCTATGTAGGGCTCCCTGATGGGATCCCACGGGGCTCCCTGATGGGACCTCACGGGGCTCCCTGATGGGACCTCACGGGGATCCATGATGGGACATCATCGGGCTTCCTGATGGGGCCTCACTGGGCCACCTGCTAGGACCTCATGGAGCCACCTGCTGGGATCTCACGAGGCTCCCTGATGGGGACCTCACGGGGCTCCCTGACAGGACCTCGTGGGGCTCCTCGACAGGACCTTGCGGGGTTCTCTGGTTCTTCCAGCCCCCGGGACCGCGCGGGGCTCTCGTGGAGGACATAGGGCTCAGCTTGGTGCAGCCCTGCAGGTTGGTAGTCACCATCATTACTGTCGACCTCAGAGTCAGCGATGGGTTCAGGGCCGAAGACAATCTCAAAGGTGTGGTAGTTCTGCCTATAGAATCTGCCAAGTGGCTCCCATGAGGACTCGGAGAGCCTCATGAGGATTGTGAGCGCAGCTCGGTTGTCAGACAGGTATTGTGTGGTGGGCCTAGGAAGTCTCGGGTGCATGTCCTGTCAAAGGCCACACATGAAGGCAACCTTGAAAATTTGGTCACTGCAGGGCCATGGTTGCAATGCAGGGGTGTCGATGAACCACCTGTATCCAGTCCTGAAGCATGTGACCACCTCTTCCATAGAAGCAGAGAGGATTTTTGGGACTGGTAGGCACACCCTGACATTTTCGTGCCAGACCCAACTGATAGAGTATGGGTTCCTGACGGTGTTGCGGTGGAGGGAGGCCTCTGACAGGGCTTTGGGGGTCTAGTGCAGGTGGTTTTGAGTTTGGACAGGGAGTGCCCTAAAATGAGGTCGATCTCAAGGCGGCAAGAACCGTCCAGAGGAGCTGAGTCGGCCTGGTCATTACTGGAAAGTCCTATGTGGGAGGGAACGCAGACCAGCACTGTGGCAAGGTGAGCTTCATGCATGGTGGCGATGTTGTTCCGGTTCAAGGTGGCCAGAGACTGGCTAGCTCTGTGGTCCATGATCTTGTGGACTGCGTTGAGCAAGTCGGTGACTATTATGGAGCTGCGGTGTCGCTGGTGGGTCAGTGTATGGTGGATGGTGGCGAGCTCTGTATCAAGGGTGGCGGAGTACTCTGTGACCCTGATAAGGGATCTAGCCTGCCCCTCTGGTAGGAAGTGTCCATCCCGGCTCAGCCTGTGTCAGGGTTGAGCGAGCCATCGGTGTAAACTGTGGTGGCTTGATGGAAGTCCTCTTTGGCCCGGGGAAATGTTTCCTGTATCAGGGTTTTGAGGACTATGGTCGGGTAGCTGTTTTTGCTTGAGCAGAGGCTGGTGAGCCTGAAATCTATGGGCACGGAGTATGAGTTAGGTCTTGCCTGGAGGTCAGGGGCATCAGCTAGTGCCAGCCCATGGGATTGCTTCAGGGTGCAGAAGGCCATTTTCATTCCCCAGGAGAGGCTGAGGCACCATCTTGGACCGTTTTGCAGGTAAGAGGCTGCGGTAGAAGGTGGAATGGCCTGCAGTCAGAGCTTGGCACAGGTGGTTTGCCAGCAGCTCTTGTCTGCCTAGGTGGAGTGGTGGGAGGTTGGCCTCAAGGAGGAGGATCTCAACTCTGGTTGTCCTACGTGCTCTGGTGATGAGGCACGCTGCCTGTTATTGGATTCTTTCCAGGGGGAGGAGGCCTTTGGTCAGGGTGCTACTGAGAGGGAGGTGGGCCATAAGGTTTTCTCTGCAGTAACCAATCCAGGAAACAGCATTGGGTGCATAGTCATAGAGGGCCCGCACGGCCTGTTTGGAGAAGAGACTGAGTACTTCGGCTAGGGCTCCCCAGTTGATCCCAGAAATTCTAGTCATTAGAAGTTCATTCTGGAGGCCAGTTGCTTCACAAGTGGTCTCATGGTAAGTTTGTGATCAAGCCTGACTCTGAGGTAGTTGAAGGTGTCCACCCATTTGATGTCCAGATCTGTGGTTCGGAGTGGGTGGGGAGGCTGATCAGTGAACATCATCACTGCTTTGGTTTTGTTTGAGGATATTTTTAGCCGCAGCAGGTGTCGCTAAGTAGGAGCAAGACAGCCGCCATGACCAGCGGCACGTCCCTGGTGCGTGAGCAGACTACAGCGATGTCATCTGCATAGCATAGGATCTTGACCCGTTTGAGTTGGCGCTCAGTAATGCCTGTTTTCAGTCGGCTTATGAGGGTGGTGACTATAGCATTAAAGAGGAAGGGGCTGAGGACAGTTCCCTGAGGGATGCCATTTTTTAGATGGTTGAGGGGAGAGGTGCTTCCCTGGAAGCAGACACTGGCTTGCCTGTCACGTAGATAGTTCTTCATGAATGCCAGAGGCTTCCCAGTGACTGCCAGCTCAACCATGGAGGCAAGGACAACATTGTGGTCGACCAGCTCAAAGGCCTTCTCAAGGTCGAGGAATATGACAGCCATGCCAAAGCCTCGTCTACTGGCATGTACTATCTCCTCGAGAAGGGTGAGGATGGCATGCTGCATGCACCATCCACCTTGGAACCCAACCAGTTCTTCAGGGAAGCCGCTGACCGGGCTGCTAGATAAGGTTTTGAGCCAGCCCAGCACAATTCTCTCTACTACTTTCCCGAGGGATTGCAGCAGTGAGAGTGGCCTGAACTCGCCTGGGTCTTTTTTGGGGGAACAAAGACCGCATCCTTCTACGATTGTGGTATGGTCGCTCATGTGTAGACCGAGTTTAGGAGGAGCAGTGTTTCCCTGTTGTGTGTGGAGCGGAGGGTCCACACTGTGGTTCATACACCATCTGCTCCAGGGACGTTTTTCTCCATGGGGGGTGGAGGGCCCTTTCGAGCTCTGTCTTGGCGAGGGGGCAGTCAAAGTTGTGGGCAGAAGGGAGGTGTATGGCACTGTTGATGACATCCTCTCGCCAGAGGGTGTCTCTGGCGTGTGCTTGGCAAGCAGAGTTGTGGGTGTGGTCTGTTGATGAAGGGGGTAAGTTGGTTTGTGGCTGTTTGTAGTGGGTTTGGCTCAAGGGGTGCACTGGGGCGGTGGTCCCCTGTAGGTTTTTTAGCTTTTGCCAGAGGTGTGTGAGGGAGGTGTGCAATGACATTTTGGTGCAGCAGAGTTTCCGCATTCTGTCATTTTCGGATGTTATGAGATCGTTCAACCAGTCGGTGGCTATGTTTACTGGTTTTTCAGTGCCTGGGTTGGGGTTGGAATGGTGTGAACGGGGCTATAGTCATACCTCTCAGTCTCACTCTCTGCTCCAGCACCTCCTCCTCTTCCCTGCCCTACTTACTCTCCCTCTTCGTTCTCCTTCCTGTCGCCCTTCCCTTTCCCCTTCCTCTTATCCTTCCTGTCTCGCTTCCCCTTCCCGTTCCCCTTCCCTATGCCCCTCCCCTTCAGTCTCTGCTTGTTTGTTTGTTGTTGTTTTACGTCCTAGCAACATCTAAGGTCATATCAGGATGGGTAGTTACTTCTGACAGTGCGCACTCATGGCGATTTTATAGTGCTGCCTCACTGGAAGACCAGGGAGCCAGCACCATGACCTGATATCCCACTCAGTCACATTATCCTGACACTGAGCCAACCAGTCCTTGTCCTATCCTAATAATGCTGAGCACCTGGCTAGGAAGAGAAAAGATCAATTTTTAAGTCATTGGTTTGACTCAACCAGGGTTCTAACCCTCGACCCCACGATCTACCAACACGGGAGACGGACGCTCTAACTCATTCGGCCATCCCGTCAGTATCTTCTCACTCCCACTTCCCCCCTCCCCCTTCCCCTTTCCCACGTCGACCATTTCGACGGCAAGGACGTTGCAGATATCGCACTAAAAACCTGCTTGCGACCATAATGGTCACCCAGACATCGGCGACCATTTTCATGGGTTACTTTGGTCGCAACGAGGTTTTTAGTGCAGCAGGTTCTCTGGTCCAAAGCGGTCGCAAGCCGTAATGTGACTGGGGTCTGTTTGTGACTGGTCTGAGGTATTTTCAATGAAAAACACGATATCGTGTAAACATCACATATAGCAATATCCATATGATAACATTAATACACAGGCTTTAACAACGAAGGGAACAGTGTAATGTAAGCATCGCGTCGTCCTAAAATGTCACTCCCAAATAAAACATCTTTAAATATTAATTTGGTACTCTTCACTAGCATACCGTCTTACACTTTTATAAGTTATTTAAGTAGCATTATTTGGTTGAGGGAGAAGCACAAATGTCTGTTTTTAAATTAAACAAATTAAGAAATACGATAGCAACGTACACTTTTGCGCGCACACTCTAATGAGGTTGTGCTCATGGAAATTAAATTTCTTTTTTTTTTGTCAAGTAGTGAAGAAGGAGGGGATGCCACTGATATAAGTGATAACTTCTGAGCCTTGTGCATCGTGTTCGGTGAATGAAGTTATCATGAGGCAAGATTTCCAATGATGGTCCTTTTAGTCTTTGTGTCTAGTCGATGAAAACCGCATTGTCACGACGCAGCGTTGTGTTCATTTATTAACTACTTTTTATTTCACTAATAAACTAGGCTATCGATTTGTCTGACGGGTCATTCTTGGGATGCTGCACTGGAAGGGGGTGGGGTTGTGGCCGAAGAAGAAAGTTATTAATTAGTGGAACTCGGCACATTGCCTGAATCAAGTCATTAGCGAGATGACCAGCTTAGCTTTGTTTGTTGGCGTTTTACATCCTATGTCTTTATCAGGGCGGACCAATTTAATGAGGAGTGGAGTGATGGCACCATTACATGTATATATATATATAAATATATATATATATATATATATATATATATATGTGTGTATATATGCATAGATATATATATATATATATATATATATATATATATGCCTAACTATATATATGTGATCTTTAACGCATTATACGAATATAAATGGTAGGGGAACATATACTTATTATTAGTATTGATCCATAGGCGCCGAGGTGGAGTGCCACCCCCCCCCCCCCCCAGCTGCTGGGTAATGAATGTATTCGGGTGCCCCCCCCCTCCCCCCCCCCCATGCAACGGGTATTGTAGTTATTGTAGTTTGATGCTCGTGTGCTATATTTAATGATTAAAGAAAGAACACCAACATTAATTTAGGGATGGTTTCCCTTCAAATATATACACAATTAAGCCTTTTAAATAGTTACTTTAAACCAATTTATATATCATTGTTTTTTATCAGACTAGATTATAACGATCAACTTATTATATTTATCTTTAAAAAAACCGTTTGACAGTTATTTATAAACGTCAGATAATACAACTTTATCACCATTGTCTCAGTTGAGATTCTCGCTTCAGAATTGTTCACACACACACACACACGCACACACCATCTCACTTTAAATTTATTGCTGACTTTAATTTAATTGCTGACCCAATATAATGCTTCCTTAAAAGTCGTGAACTCTTTTAGAGTATGAGTAATAGTACTAGTAGAGCATACTTAAGAGAAGCCCGCCCTTGTGTCTCGGGAAACCATGATTTGAAATGGGATGGATGACCAAGATTAAACCACAAGATTAAATGATACACCGCGTAAATAGATCTTCAATCCGTAATTTAACGGTGAAGGTACCAAATTAGTGAGACCACTAGCTGGCTTATCAGACAGGAGGTCGAGGGACCAAACCCCAACCAATGACTTATCAAAGTTATACTTGCCTGATACCTAGCATGGCACATGACACTAACACTAATACTTTAATATGATATGACAAGGGCTGGTTTGTTCAATATCAGGATAATGTGACTAAATGGAACATCGGGTCATGCTGTTGGTGGTCCAGTTTTCCAGTGGGACCGCACTGAGAAGTCACCATGAGTATCGTTTGTTTGTTGTTGTTTTACGTCCTAGCAACATCTAAGGTTATATCGGGACGGGTACCGACTTGTGACAGTGCGCACTCATGATGCCTTTATAGTGCTTCCCCACTGGAAGACCAGGCTGCCAGCACCATGACCTGATATCCCACTCAGTCACATTATCCTGACACTGAGCCAACCAGTCCTTACCCTATCCTAATAATGCCGAGTGCCAGTCTAGGAAGCAACAAGTCTCAATTTTTAAATCATTGGTTTGACTCGACCGGGGTTCGAACCCTCGACCCTACGATCTACCAACACGGGAGACGGACGCTCTAACTCATTCGGCCATCCCGTCTGGTTCCATGAGTATCAAGCCCTGATATTATCATAGCCGTTGCTAGGACATAAAACCCTCACCAAACAACAACACAGGTAAACGACAATCGTGGTGTATGTAAGATGCTGCAATCAACCCGTATGCCCGGCTATAATTGTCAAGTAATTGCCAATACTGAATGATTGAACTGCATAATCTCAGTAATCTCTATTAATTTCCATTTACACTATTAACCTCATTGTGACGATGTGTGAACTAGCCTAACTACACAATAATATAACGAGAATCTTAACTATGCAATCATGTCAAGAGAATTCTATTCAACGCTGACAAAAGTAAATTTGATTAGAGCAAATTTGCCCTGCCCTGCGATGGTCAAAACTTCAAAGTTGGTAAATTCAATCAATCTGACCCCGTTCGCTAAAGTGTCACCTCCTCTCCTGTTCTACTAATCTACTTCCAACCCCCTCCTCTTCCTCTCCACCTCCTTGTCCACTCCAATCTCCCCCTCGCCCTTCATCCCTTCGGCCCAGTTTTGCCTCTCAAATCCTTTCTCCTAAACCCCCTCATCGACCCTTCCGCCATCCCCCCCTCTCCTCCCCCTTCCCTCCCTCCTCCCCCTCCTCTCCCTCCCCTTCCCCGCCCCCCTCCTCCTCCATTACCCGCTTCCGCCAACACCCAACACCCAATAACTAACACCCTCGGCAAGAACCCCCCTCCCCTCGTAATGTGGTGGCCGTCCCCCCTTGTTCTTGAACCTTCAGTTACAACCCTTGCCCTGCCATGTGCCCACCACAAGGGGTGGAAGGGTGGGGTGGGGTTGGGGTGACGGGTATGTCGAATGGGCTGGGTTGCCAGCCGGAGGCCATTTAGACTCCTGGAGGAGGTCGGGCAACCCCTGCTGGTAAACACGTTGTGTGTGTATTGCGTGCGCATGCTCGTGGGGACAGCAGGGCATCCCCCCCCTCCTCCCCATCGCACCTCCCTCTCCGCCTCCCCTCCCTCTCATAGCAACACCTACCTCCTACCCCCTCCACTACTCGTCCCATCACTCCTCCTCCCCTCCCCGCGCCCTTACCCCCCCTTCACCCTACCCTCCCCCTCCCATTTCCACTTCTCCCTCTCTCACCTCTCCCCCCTCCCCATAACCCTCCCCCTCTCCCTTCTCCCCCTCTCCCCTCCCGTCTCTTCCCCTCCGTCCCCTCCCTTCCCCTCTCCGTCCCCTCCTTTCCCTTCTCCGTCTCCTCCTTCCTTCTCCGTCCCCTCCCTTTCCCTTCTCGTCTCCTCGTCCCCTCTCCTTTCCCCTCTCCTTCCCCTCTCCTTCCCCTTCCGTCCCTCCTCCCCTTCTCACTCATTCCCTTTCCTCTACTCCACCCACCCATCCCCTTCCCCTCTCTCGCGCTCTACCTCTCTACATTCTCCCCCCTCCTATCTCTGCTTCCCACCTCCCACCCTCCCACCCTCCCCCGAGTGCTCGCTCGTTATTAAACAATAACAGGGCCCGTGCGCCGCCGCATTCACGAGATCGGCTGATAAGTGGTCACAATGCTTACCCGCCATCACCCAGCCATGGGAATATCACAGTAGATATACCTTAAGAGGTAACCAGGCAACGCACCGCCCCCTGCTGTGATTACAGCAAATTAGCATATAAATGAAGTGTAAATACTCTATCAAAACTAGATAAATACAATGTTTAAAAAAAAAGTTATTGAATGACCACATTTGCATGATGCACCCTATGTAAAGCTACCATTTTTTTGAAAGTCCACCTTCTTTGGCTAAAAACAAAATGGAAGCAATTAAAATGATGGCGGCATCTCCACTAATGCATCAGCAGATAAGGTGATGGCTGATAGGAGGTGCAGAATGAGATAAGTGACAGCCGATGGGCTGGGCTCTGTGGGTGGACACAATGGTGAGGTGCAATTACATTGTTGAATGTTGCTGTGTAATTACACTGCAGATTTACACGGCTGGGCCATTAGTATGAGTAGTGAAGTTTGCAGTGTTTGTCGAGTTCTAGCTCTCTTCTTCTCCCCCCCCCCCCGGCCACCTCCTCCATCACCTCCCCCACACCACACACACACCCATACCTCCCTCCTCTTGTCCCGAAACTCCCGCACAGTTCAATGCAAAGAATAGGAAACCTTGTCAATGGGAAGTTAGTTGCAAACTACAGGGCTTTGTTAGGCCTACCTGTAATGAATAACCCAAGAGCGGTGTACACACACACACAAACACACACAAATACACACAAATACACACAAACACACACACAACTAGAGACGCGGCATCCACAACTAGTAGACTATAGCCGTGTTTACACGGGAAATTGTAAAGCGATTTAGGCAAATCGATTTATATGAAGCGATGTAGTGGCGCATTTACACGAGCGAGTTTGATAGTGTGTCGGCGACCGGGAACCAGCAGCCTTAGTGTTGCGCCTGTAGCCGGCAAGCACTGCTATTTGTTTAGTTTACACAAGTCGATTCAATGCCGATGTAGCTGCTACGTTAATATCGCTTGGAATTTAAGGTTAATTTAATTAAATTTCATTATTTGAGTATGTAATTCTGTTAAATATGATCACATTCACTAGATTTCGGCCTAATCGGGCCCTAACACTGCCGGGCACCAGCGATTAGTTACAGCTGAGCCTGTTGCGGGCAAGCACTACTATTTTGTACTATCGCTGCCCGGGAACCAGCTGAATCGCTTCATCTATACTAGTACTACCTTGCGAGGTGGTATACATGTACCAATTTATATGAATCGATTCAGCCCTAAAACGCCTCAGAGTCGCGTTTACATGGCAAATGTGAGTCACTCTAGGCAAGTCGTTTTATATGAGGCGTTTTAAATCGCCCGTGTAAACAGGGCTTATGCCTGGTCTATGCATTGAGCCGTGAATGAAGAGCATATATCTATAGATTGAGGGCGAATGTACAGAGGGCGACCACGCCTTTTCCCCACCTGTGTGCATATATTATGGGGATATAAACAAGGACACTATCCATCTTCAGTTCCCTATATAATATTAATAGTATATTCACTGGATCCTATCTAACTAACCCTGTGTAGTACAGTATTGGCCACACTGGCGCCACCTCGGAAGGGATCTGAGCACTGTGTATGCCAGCTGCATCTGATAATTATCGACTATAGACCTGTTTGGACGTCCAATTTTAACTTTAGGTTGGCATTTAATATATCTCTGCCAGAGAATATATCTTCTTCTCAAACATGTCAGTCATAGTGTTGTTTATCTGGGGCCAAGTGTATATATATATACATATATACATACATACATACATACATACATACATATATATGCCATGTATAGCACATGTATAGCCAAGTATAAAGGCGCTGACGGGAATTATATTGTTATACATTTTATTATACCAAATACTCTGTACTGTCTCCCCCATGCTCATGGCTGGTGGCGCCACTCTCTGGCGCCCCCTCCCTCGCGCCTGCTAGCTGGGGAAGACCTCACCCGCATCACATGATTATATATACATATATCAGCATTCAAAATATGAGCTTGTATGTCCACTTGTCCGAGCCAAGTGAGAGTTGGCACGGACAAGTAGAATATGGCTTGACCTTTTCCATTGGACAAGTAACAAATTACATTTGTTTTGCTGTTTTGCTTCTTTTGTGTAATTGTATTCCCATAAGCATGAATGTTATCTGAGATAATAAAGGTAAAGTACTGTGGACAAGTGGAAATTCAGACAGACAAGCGAAAATGACAGTACTGTATGCCATATGGACAACTGAACATTTTTGCTTATTTCTGTAACTGTATATATATATATATGTATATATATTATATGTATATTGATATATATATATATACATATATATATACATATAATACATATATACATGTACCTGCACATATACACATATACCCATATACACATAGTCACACATACACATACACACATACACACATGCACCCGTACACACATATACACATATACACATACACGCATACACATACACATATACACACATACACAGATACACACATATACACATATACACATATACACACATACACACATGCACACACACATACACACATACACATATACACACATACATACATACACACATATACACATACACACATATACACATATACACATACCCACATACCCACATACACACATACACACATACACATATACATATCCCCCTTATGCACACATACACATACCCACGTATACACATACCCACATACCCACACACCCACATACACACATACACACATATACACATACACACATATACACATACCTACATGCACACATATACACATATACACATACCCACATACACATATATACACATACACACATACACATACACACACATATACCCACATACACATACATATACACACATACACATATACACACATACACACATACACGCATACACACATACACACATACACATGTAAATACATACACACATACACACATACACATACATACACACATATATACATAGTTATGTAGGGACCCCCATTACATTATTCACATTGCTAGACCTCTCAGTTAACATGCTAACATAGATTAAATTATCCACATTGGTAAACATCTCAGTCAACATGCTATAATACATTACATTATTCACATTGGTAGACCTCTCAGTTAACATGCTATAATACATTACATTATTCACATTGGTAGACCTCTCAGTTAACATGCTAAAATAGATTAAATTATCCACATTGGTAGACATCTCAGTCAACGTGCTATAATACATTACATTATTCACATTGGTAGACCTCTCAGGTAACGTGGTATAATACATTACATTATTCACATTGGTAGACCTCTCAGTTAACATGCTAACATAGATTAAATCATCCATATTGGTAGACATCTCAGTCAACGTGCTATAATACATTACATTATTCACATTGGTAGACCTCTCAGTTAACAGGCTAAAATAGATTAAATTATCCACATTGGTAGACATCTCAGTCAACGTGCTATATTAATACATTACATTATTCACATTGGTAGACCTCTCAGTTAACAGGCTAAAATAGATTAAAATATCCACATTGGTAAACTTCTCAGTCAACGTGCTATAATACATTAAATTATTCACATTGGTAGACCTCTCAGGTAACGTGGTATAATACATTACATTATTCACATTGGTAGACCTCTCAGTTAACATGCTAACATAGATTAAATCATCCATATTGGTAGACATCTCAGTCAACGTGCTATAATACATTACATTATTCACATTGGTAGACCTCTCAGTTAACGTGCTATAATACATTACATTATTCACATTGGTAGACCTCTCAGTTAACATGCTATAATACATTACATTATACACATTGGTAGACCTCTCAGTTAACATGCTAAAATAGATTAAATTATCCACATTGGTAGACATCTCAGTCAACGTGCTATATTAATACATTACATTATTCACATTGGTAGACCTCTCAGTTAACAGGCTAAAATAGATTAAATTATCCACATTGGTAGACTTTTCAGTCAACATGCTATAATACATTACATTATTAACGTTGGTAGACCTCTCAGTTAACATGCTATAATACATTACATTATTCACATTGGTAGACCTCTCAGTTAACAGGCTAAAACATATTAAATTATGCACATTGGTAGACATATCAGTCAATGTGCTATAATCCATTACATTTTTCACATTGGTAGACCTCTCAGTTATCATGCTGTAATACATTACATTATTCACATTGGTAGACCTCTCAGTTAACAGGCTAAAATAGATTAAATTATCCACATTGGTAGACTTCTCAGTCAACGTGCTATAATACATTACAGTTTTCCGCAAGGGAAGACCTCACAGTCAAAATATTTACAGTTGGAGCCCTAGCCAGCCCCAACCTTCATTATAACCCTATGTTTCAAACGTACATTGCACTTATAAGTTAACCCACATGCCTCCTGGTATATTGGTAACCAAACTTGGCAAGGTTTCTGCTATACATTTGTTTCTGGTGTAGATTGCAGTGGAATTGTCCTAGCCACTGTTTTACACTAGAAAAACAGTCACATTGGCTATGAGTGAGTGAGTTAATAGCTGCCCACCCATGAACACAAGAATAGTGTAACCACACCATTATGGGGCTGTCACACTATGACATAACGACGTCGGCATAGGGAGAACATGAAGAACGTTGAACTTCTCGGCGTGGTATGCAAATTTGGGCACAAGTTGAACGTGGATGCAGCGTAGTGGACGAGAGAGTAACGGCGGTAAAGCGTAGTGATAGCGTCATTCAACAAGGGCGGACAACATAATGATGCTCACGGAACGTTATGAACATTATTCCCTCGCCAGAAGAACATTACGTGATGTTATATACGTCATGAGATGTTGAACGTACGTTGAATGCATGTTCTCCTGATGTTCTCCTGACGTTCTCCTGATGTTCTCCTAATGTTCTCCTGACGTTCCCATTATGCCACATGGACGTTTCTACCGGCTTTAATGTGGGTCAACAAGTGGAACATAGTGGAACGTAGTGGAACGTAGTGGAACGTAGTGGAACGTAGTGGAATGTAGAGGAACGTAGTGAGGAACGTTTGACTAATGTCCGTTTAACGTCATTGACGTTTGCCGAACGTAACCCCTTACGGCGAACGTAAACCCTTACCTTCGCATCACGTCGAAAGTTTTGAACAGGTTCAAAACCTTGACGTGCGCCGACATAACACGACGTAACGTGACGTAGCTCGACATCATTCTGATGTCATCATAACGTAATCCAACATAGGTCAACGTAATGACGAAACGTGATCACGTCAGGCTTACATTTGCTTGTTACGTTGTAGTGTGACAGGGGTATTATGGACAGGGTAAATAAATTCATCGCAACAAAGTATCCCCCCATGTAAGCTGAAGTTGCGAACCGCTCTGCCTGAAGGACCAAAGCGACCATTTGAAACCACCTTGTGATATTCATAATGTAATAAGTAGGCTGGGTCCACTAGAGGCAATGCATGCGGGCTGGTGGTCTATGTACACATTCACTATGCACTTAGAGCCCGTAATTACCAGACAAATTACCAGCGCTACACAGAGAGCCAGCATGTGTGTGTATGTGTGTGTGTGTCGGTGGCAGTGGGCAGTGTGTACAGGTAAGTGAGTGCAAGGTGCACGTTGTAGCTTGAAGTCTAGTCAACATGAACACGCAATATACATCAGCCTAGGTTGTAGTTATGCACTTAGATAGAGGCTGAATTATAGTTATGCACTTAGATAGAGGCTGTACACAACACTATATATATATGTGATGTATAAAGGCACGGAAGGGAGATTATTATTACTGTTAATATATTACTATTGTGATACCCATATGGTGCGGAGCATCCCCCACCCCACATGTCCAGTTGCACCACCTATCCTAACTATGGACCCTCTACTCTGTCATATGTGCCAGAGAATTTGTTTTATTAGTCTAGGGCTTAATATTCCCTATGACAGATAATACATGATCTCAACCCACTTCTTATGATCCTTTTCCTTCCTTGTAGTGTAGCCGGCCTTTATATATATTATTTATATACCCATATTATTAAACATAATTTTTTTTATTTTTTTTAAATAATTAAAATTCTTTATTTATAAGTAAATCTATTAAATATTAATTTAATATCTAATCTTTTTAATTAAGGACATATCCGGACTGGTACTTACTTATGGCTGTGCGCACTCATTGAGACTTTATAATGCTGTCCCACTCAAAGACCACATAATAAAGGTGAACACACATCTGTTGGTTGAATATTCATATGTAATTGGACCTAGGGTATAGTGAATTGGAAATCCTAAAGCAACAAGTAAAACCTTTTATGTAAATGTAAAATGATTTAATGTATCTCATACTCATTACTTATTGCTTTCTGTATTCTTTTCTTTCTTGAAGATTTATACTGCCTATCATGGATAAGTCTGAATAGACTTGTTTTCACCATTAGACAGTTTGTCGATAGAAAGCCTGAGCCTACACTTTTACAACCAAGGAATTGTTAACCTTCCACACCACATAGACATGGTATGAGAGCAACCAACCTTTGATGATGATGTAAGTTATACACAGCAGTGGAAATCCAAATTGGCAGAGTTTGGGAGGGGGGGGGCATGGGGAATCGAACCACCAACCTTCAGATTAGGTCCTACCTAGAAAAAAGTCAGACACTCTAACCACTCTGTCACAAAGAACACCAGTTTAATTTCAGAGTTCACTTCACCCTTCACTTTAATATATAACCCATGTAACACATTTGTGTAAATACCTATATACCTGTAACACTTATGGTCGGAAGACACGGCACTGACAATGGGGTACAATCGGTACTAAAATTCCAGGTGGCGCTGCAACACAAGTTGGGCCATAGTGGGCGATAATAGAGTGAAAAGCAGTACATTGGTATTTGTTTGGTGGTGGTAGTGGGGTGGGGGTTAGGGGAGGAGGTGTGTGTGTGGTGGGGTGTAGGTGGGGTGGAGTAAGGGTTGAGGGTGTGCATGGTTGGGGTGTAGGTGTGTGTGGTGGGGGTTGAGGGGGTGTAGTAGCGTTGAGGAGTGTAGGTGGGTGTGGTTGGGGTGTAGGTGTGCATGGTGTGTTGGTGGTGGTTGTGTGGTCAGAGTGTATATTTGTGTGGTGGGTATGTAGGGGTGTGTGGCTGGGACGTACGTTTGTATGGTGGGTGTGTAATAGGGGTGTGGTGCAGATGTTGGTGTGTGTGGTGGGGTGATTTAGGGGTCTGTGGTGGGGGTGTAGGGATGTGTGGTGAGTGGGTATAGTGGGGTGTGGGGGGCTGTAGGGGTGTGGTGGGGGCGTGGGTATGTGATGAATGTATGTGGTGGGGGCTTAGGGATGTGGTGGGGGTGTAGCTGTGTGTGGTTGGGGTGTGTGACTGTTGACGGTGTGTGTGGTTGGGGTGTAGGCGGGTATGGTAGGGGTGTAGGTGTAAGTGTGTGTGGTGGGTGTGTAACTGTAAGGTGCGTGTGGTAGAGGTGTAGGTGGTTTGTGTTTGGGGTGTAGGGGTGTCTTGCAGAGCAGCACCTCACAATCATTATGATCCATAATGCACACCATACAGCTACACCCCTACCACACACACCTACACCACCAACACATACACCCCCATCACACCCCTAAACCCCTAAACCCCCACCACATACCTACACCCCCAGCACACACACACACACCCCACATACACCACCAACATACAGACCTACACCATCACCACACCCCTAAATCCTCACCACACACCTACACCCCACCACACAAACCTACACCACCAACCCAAACACACCTACACCTACACCATCACCACACCCCTAAACCCTCACCACACCCCTAAACCCTCACCACCCATTGGCTCCAGTGCATAGCCATGTCGGTCCTTGGCCCGAGTTGCGTCGCAGGGCCACCTATCGATTCCCGTGGATTTGTCTAACCCCACAGATATATATGACTAAAATTAATTTACTAAAAACAAAACAAAAAAAAGGTATAATGTAATTGTCGTGTCACAATGAGAAATTCCGTTGAAGACCTGGGGAGAGGATGGGGTTGGGTTGAGTGGGGGTATTTGGTGGGGGGTGAATACCAACAGCATAAGTGCTTCAACGCTATCTGGACCAGGATCTGGACACAACTGGCGGAGAGGTTCTCCTTCCACCTGTTTGTTTCGGCACTCAGTGACAGAACACTGCACCCATGGTGACTGAGTGCGACAACCCACAGTCAGAGGACAGGTGGTGAGGTGGTGGTAGGTGGTGGACGAGGGTGGTAGATGGGGGTGGGGGGGGGAGGGGATGACACTTGGCGATGAGTGAGGATGGGAGGGTGGTGATGAGAGAGGGAGGTGGGGAGAGTGGAAGGAAGGAGTGTCTGTGTGGGGAGGGGAGAGGGTGGGGGAGGGGAGAAGGTGGGAGAGGGGGAGAGGGGGGGGGGGGGGAGGAGGAATCAGCGGGGAGCGGTGCAGTGTGGCGGAACTGATGGGGTGAGAAGTGTCGCAGTGCCCCCGTCACCCTCTACAACCACCCCCCACCCCCCACCCACCCCCTACCTAGAATACCCCAAGCAACCCTCTTCAATTCCCCACCGCCGGCCTGGCCGGGCCCCCGTGCGGTGACAAATAAACTCCCACACACAGCGCATTCAGCTCCAGTGTCAGGTAGAGTCCCCTAAAGAGGAGTTACTTTAGGGGCGACAGGTCGGGGCTTTACGACGCGACACCCCGCGATCAACCGCCCCCAGGCCCGCCCCCCTCACTGCTCTAACTAAGCGCCAACAGCCCCCGACAACCCTACACCCACACACCCACCACCATCCTACCTACCCATCACAGATGGCCTACAAATACAAGAAGGGGTGGCCAAACAGAGTGCAGGCTCCTAATGCGCATGGTTCAGGCACCGGCTCCTAGGAAGTTTATTTGTTTGGGTTTTACATCCTACCAACAGCTAAGGTCATATTAGGATGGGTGCCGACTTGTGGCACTACTCATGGTGACTTTTATAGTACTGCCCCACTAACACCATGACCCGATTTCCTACTTGGTCACATTATCCTGATACTGACCGAACCGGTTTTTGTCCTATCCTAGCAATGCCTGGTGGGAGGCTAGGTATCGATAAGGATTAATTGTGTAAGTCATTGGTTGGGCTCGACCGGGAATCGAATTAGCGACCTTCCACACGGGAAGCCGGCGCTCTACCGAGTCGGCCACTGGTTGCGGTACTCCTCGGAAGTGCTCGGTATTTTGGAGCCGGTGCTCAGCCGTGTCCCGTGCTCAGCCGTGTACCTATACACAAACTCAAGGCATTGTCAATGATCGTAAGTCACTACCCTTATAAATGTAATATAATGTTTTTGGTAAAGATGTTTTCTATATGTGTACCAAGCGATTTGTTTCTAGGTGGTGTGGTTTTAGAGATATTTCACTTTTCCTGGATTTTCTGTATGAAGATTGCTCACCACCATTGAAATGCCTTGAGTTTGACGGTACGCGCATTGCAAAACTTTTGTTTTAATCAAAATTAATAGAAATCAAGAACCCTAACCTTATAAATCTAATATAATCTTTTTGGTGAAGATGTTTTCTATATGTGTACCAAGCGATTTGTTAATAGGTGGTGTGGTTTTAGAGATATTTCACTTGTTCTGTATTTTCTGTATGGAAATTACTCACGACCATTGACAATGCCTTGAGTTTGAGTATAGGTACACGGCTGAGTATGGGACACGGCTGAGCACACCATACCGGTGTAGGACGTTCAAAACACTACCCGGTTCAAAATGTAACCTACTGTATTCTGCTCCGCCTTACTGCATACGGCCCCACCCTACTGCATACTGCCACACCTTAGTGCACCACGTATTAGTATATGCTTATAGTGATGTGGCGTATTAGTAATGTCATGGGGGGGGGTGAAAATGGGAAATATTGCACCTGAAGCGGGACTGGAACCCACATCTCTTTGTATTCCGGGCCAGTGTGCTAACCATTACACCACCTAGGCTCCCTGATATCAACACACTACCCATGCCTACCTGTCTATATGGTTACTTGCCTGAGAGGGCAATGCAGACTACTACAGTAGTATACACTGATAGAACTCGGCGTCTGCACCACATATTATATGCTGATAGTGCTGCGGCACTTCAAAACCTACTGCACACTGTCCCGCCTTAATGCATTCTTCCCCACCTTACTGCCTACAGCCCCACCCTACTACTGCCTATTGCCTCACCATATTGCCCTGCCCTACGCTACTGCACACTACCCCACCCTACTAGATACTGCCCCATCTACTACATACCACTATTATGACCTTTTTCAGAGTAGTGTTTTGAACTTACAGGTAGTGTTTTGAACTTATGGATAGTGTTTTGAGCGTAGCCACAGTAGTGTTTTGAACCTACCTTCAACTAGGTTCAAAACACTACTGTAGTGTTTTTGTGGGGTACTGTTTTGAACTTACTACACCGGCGCCAGAGGGTGTCGCATTGGCCTGAGCAGTGCGTTTTGTGAGATGTTGTCGCAGTTTGAGAGGGTACCCGGTTTAAAAAGGGCCCTTTGCGAAATGTGCATGCATCAAAGTCGAACGGCAAGCCTAACATCTATTTTTAATTTCTGGTTTGCTTCTGTCTGTGGAGGAGCTTTCTGGAAATGTAAGGTGAAACACGCAAGGAGACTGTTCAGGCGTCATTGTAATTTGTAGTGAATGTGTTATGCACTAACAGATTAACAAGCAAGTCACAAATTATTAAACCTGGGTACAATCTCAATCATGTGGAGATGCTGTTAGACTCTGAAGCATGTACATTGCGAAAAGGCCCATTTAAAACCGCGACGACGGTATAACCAACTGTAAAGAGACCTCTGTTGATGTGAAACTTGTTTTCCCTCACGTCAGTGAATTATGCATCTAAGGAGGTGTATGTGTGTCGGGTGGGGGGGGGGGGGGGTAGCTGGTTGGGTTTTGTGTTCCGGCAAGATCAGGGGTATTTTCACGGGATTCAAATTCCAGTGTTCAAATTTTTCTTTTCTTAGCAGTGTCAGGAAAATGGGGGAATTGGAGCGTTCAGCAATATTAATGTCGGTATTTTGATTTAATTTTAATTGATTTTTTTTTTTTTTACAAAAGACAACCAGCACCCGTTGGGGGGGGGGGTAACTTGTTTGTGTTGTGTCGTGTTCAGACAACCTCATTGCGGGCCTGGATTTGTGCAGGGACGCAAACCTGGGTGTGCATACTGGCATGGCTTAAAGTTGCATAGTCTGATGACGTTTGAATCTTTGCATCATTTTTTTAGATAAATATATCAGGTTGACTAGTATAACCTGCTATTCATTTGGATGAAAAATGGCAAATCTTGGAGAAATTTGAGCTGAAAGAACCGTAAATCATTTCGGCAAGCTTGTCAAAACTTTTGTTGCTGTGCCCAGATTGACATCTTGTGATGGTCACATGATGTGGAATGACCTATTAATGTGTAGGTGGTCTGGAAGCTGACTAATGCCATATATGGTACTGGGAATGAGGGCAAAACTAATTATGAGATTGACCTAATTGGTTAGTGTCCTCCTTGCCTAATTGTTGTTTCAAAGTAGGTGCCCAAAGGGAAAGGGTAATAAATTCACTGATTATTCTGTATATGCTGCCTGAAAGCCTTAGTTACTGCACCAGTACCTAAGTTGGATACATTAAAACCTCTCTAACTGACCACCTCTATGGATCGACCACTCCCATATATCGATCGCTTTATTTGGGTCCCAACAATACCATTGTAAGGATATTCTAACTCTCTAAACCGACCACCTCCCTACATGGACCACTTAAATTCGGTCCCATGGGCGGTCGATTTAGAGAGGTTTTACTGTATATAGAATCAAATGTAAGTAAGTGTTTTGGTTTTGAAAAGAAAAATGTTTCATCGGACCATCCAACTTTAAAGACGGGTCTTCTGAGTGTAGCCACACTATTCCAGTCGTTGTCTCCCAGTTAGAACCAGTATAATCGTACTCAACAATCAATTAACTCCTTGTCCAATCGGTAGAACGCAGATTGCCCGTGCGGAAGTTCAGGAGTTTGAATCCCAGCCGAGTCAAAGCAATGACTTACTTGTCGCTACCTCGCCTGGCGCTCGTCTTTAACAGGATAAGACAAGGACTGGTTAGCACGGTGTCAGGGTAATGTGACTGAGTGGGATATCGGGTAACGGTGTTGGCAGCCTCATTTCCCAGTGGGGCAGCACTATAAAGTTGCCATAGATGTTGTTAGTATGTAAAACATAAAAACACATTAAGGTCCTGCCCTCCCCTATCAGCAACAGGGAATAGCTTGATACCACTTGAAAATATATGCCCCGAATATTGGACACATTGGCTGTTATTCTTCAAGTTTATAACCATGCTCCTCAAGGATTTCGACTTTTATTTTGGCCATTCCTTAAATGTATTATTTGACCTTTTTTGTGTGTGGGTACATAAGTTGATTAAGCAGGGGAAATTTCAGTCACAGATGACAGATCTTCCTCATTCCGCTGCTCCTTGCCCTATCCTAATAATGCTGAGTGCCTGGCTAGGAAGCGACAAGTATACATTTTTAAGTCATTGGTTTGACTTGACCAGAATTCTAAATTATGGAACTGCACACACGCTATGTATCTATATATATATATATATATATATATATATGTGTGTGTAATATATATATATTACATTATATATATATACATACATACATGCATATGCATGTATGTATGTATATATATGCATGTATGTATGTATATATATATATATATATTTATATATATATATGTGTGTGTGTGTGTGCGTTGCAAAAAAAGTAAACATCGGCTATTGGGGGTCATACAGAGGTTAAACACAAATAACTAACTTCTTATATTTGAAATAAGTCAAATAAGAAACAGAAATGTATGCCAAAAGATTATCCAATTGAGGTAAAATCACTGATGTTATATGAGAAATAAAAACAACAATAAAACGAGGTTCCTTTCGTGGCTAAACAGAGACAGTAAATGTTTTGTCAAAACTTGTTTCCCTCACAATTTTAATAATGAGTTGTGGATGGAATCGGAACGACTGCATCACACCCTCATTTCCAAATGAACCATCTTTAACTGACACCTCTCCAAAATGTGATGGACAATCAGTACATGTCATGTCACCTAAATATCATAACAAGGTACTTAGATTGATATGACAACATATATATGTCTTGTGCAAACCCCCGATATGTGATGTAGAAGCAATTATATGAGTACTGTGACTGACTCTACACTAATGACACTCATCTACTCATCGACTGGGCAGGCCTTCTGCTTCGCCTGGTGCTGCCACCTGGCTTCTTCCTCGTCTGGTTCTCCTCTTACGCATGTGCAACTCGCTCCAAAATTATGTTGTATATACATGCATATATATATATAATGTAAGCCACGCGAGAGGAAGCAACAAAGACTGGTATGGGAGATACGGATTTATTGAAGTCATTGTCAGAACCGTACTTGGCTGGGGTATACCGGGTATATATATAATATATATATTCATGAAATTCCTAATAATATGCATCTACATGCCATTTATAAGAATTTTGGAAATCTACCAACCGGTCTATTTTCTGACAGGTGACCCCCTCCGCAACCCCCTCCCCCCAACCCCCACTTACCCACCCACATATCCCGCTTCCTACCACACACACTGACCGAGGCTAGTCTACTACATCAAATCAGTCTAAGCATATTGCTATGTATGATATTTGGGTGACATGACATTTGGCCACCCTCCGATATCTACTGAGCTGAATTACTCGACGTACTTAAGTGATAACGTTGTGATCTCCCAATCCATTTATTGCTATATTCAGCGCTCCCCTGCTGTAAATATATAATGGAAATCTGATGCAAATATAACACATTTTTATTGGGGAACCAAAACATATATAGTTCTCCACGAATTCCTCATGAAACATGAGCCACCATTTAAGCAGAAATGAAAGCAGAAGACTCATCATGCTGGGTTCCAGCTTCAGTCCTGAGGAGCCAGCGGAACTCGGAATACCCAGAGGAAGAGAAATGATGAATGGTCTATAATATCGGGAATTCACCATATATGATTAGCATCTAAAGTAGGACTAAACTGCTCATATTAGGAGCGCCTTCTGTTCGCATGACTAAACCTTCAGAAATCAGAAGCGAATCTCCATGGGGGAAATTGGCAACAACAACAAAAAAGTGTCCACCGGACACGGTGGCCGAATTGGCTGAGCGAAGGCCTCCTGTGCGGAAGATTAGGAGTTTGATTCCCAATCAAGTCAAACCAATGACTTACAAAATTGATACTTGTTACTTCCTAGCCTGGCAGTCGGCATTAGTAGGATAGGGCAAGGACTGGTTAGCTCAGTGTTGGGATAATGTGACTGAGTGGGCAGCACTATAAAGTCGCCATGGGTATGCACTGTCGCAAGTCGGTGTTCGTCCTGATATGACCTTAGATGTTGTTGCCAGGACGTAAAATTCCAACAAGCAACCAACAAAAAAGTCAGTGTTCTGATATGACCTTAGATGTTGCAGGAGGTAAAATTCCAACAACCAACCAACAACAACATCTGGGGCATCACATTAGATGGCAAAGTATGGGGTGGCAACACGTCATCGATTCTGATAGTCATACTGCCTTCATCTCGCACACCCTATACATGGCCCCTTCTCGACGTAGACAGGATGGCCGTCCACGAGGCTGTCTGGCCGGCCGTGCACTCGGCCTATTCCGCTCGGCAATGGCTGTGATTAAGTTAGGCATTGACTCCTGATGAAGCGATTGACGGTGTGAGCTCTGAGTCAGAGCTGTCGTGTTCCGAGCGAGAGCTGCGCTTTCCTAACCGCAGCACGTCCTACCCTTCACCCTTGTCAAAACACTATTGTCGCCGCTAAGGTGCATCCGGGGAGGGATACTTCCGGGGGTAAGGCGCATTCGCAGCAATTGAAGCGACACAATGTAGGGGCGGCGGTGGTGGTGGCGGCGGTGGTGGTGCTTGGTGGTGGTGGCGGGTGGGGGTGGGGGGCTGAGGTTCAGCAAGCAAGTGTACGGGCGCCGGTGGCTTTTCGCTGGGTGTGTGTATGTGAGTGAGTGAGCATGTGTGCATGCCTTCTTACAAAGTAAGAATTGAAAGCGCCTAAAGCCCAAGTCACCTATCCGGATGAGCCCCGCATTTTAAGCCGGACCACGCCCAGACCACTCCTTCGGACAACCCCGGACTGCCCCGGATACAATCGCTGTTTATGGTCGTTTTTTTGCCTCGCTCTCACTCCTACCCGGATGAGCCATGGTCCACAGCCATGGATTAGTCCCGGATCAGCCCCGGATCGGCCATGGACAACCCTCGGACAACCCCCAGGGGCCGTATGCACCAATCGGAGTTAGGGCCTTAACCGCGGTTTGACTATCTCCACACGGCTAACTGTGGAAAATCCGTATGCACCAATCGGTGCCAGCGCTAACCGCGGACCGTAGCCTAGGCTAAGCTATCCCAGTTTCAAATCGGGTTTAACTGCTAGCCGGGGCGGTTAGTGTGCATGTATGGGTCTCAATCTATTAAATGCGATCATATTTGAGAGAATTAAATACGCAATAAGTGAAATTTAATCAATTTAACCCTAAATGCGAAGCGTTATTAAGGCTACCGCCGCATTGACGGCGATATTAATATTTATATTTTCGAATCGACGAACGTAACGTAAACAAATCGCCGCCGCCGCATTGACATCGCTTTCCAAACTGGCAGCGGCGGCGGTTTGTTTACACTACTTTCGTCGATTCGAAAATATAACTATTAATATCGCCGCCAATGCGGCGGTAGCCTTAATAACGCTTCGAATTTAGGGTTAAAATGATAAAATGTCACTTATTGCGTATGTAATTCTGTTAAATACGATAGCATTTAATATATTTGAGCCTAATATATGCCTACAAACGCAGAGGGAATTCCCAAATCTATAAATAAACTCACGGTCAGCTATCCGCCCTGGCTAAAACATTGGCGCATACCAGTTTATTTTTTTCGCGGACCCCCCACTACCCGAAGCTAGCTGACCGGAGTTAATGCTCTAGCTCCGGTTACGACTAGCACAACTTGGTGCATACGGGCCCTGATGACCCCCGGACTACTCCCGGAGTATAAAATGGCCCGAACTGCCCCAGACGAGACACGGACGACACCCAGACAAGCCAGATGAGTCACGGATCACTCATGGGGATGCTGCTGGTTAACCACAGATTGCAATGTTCCCTGGATCGCCCCGGATGTTTTAACCATTTTAAAACATCCGGGGCCGACCCCCGATGATGCCGTATCGCCAAGGATCAGCCACGTCTCACCACAGACCACCAAGGACCAGCCACGGATGAGCCACGGATGACGCTGGATCGCCACGGACCATGCCGGATCACGGGTCGGGCGCTCATCCAGCCCCTGATCCGGGTAGGTATGACCTAGGCTTAAAGCTGCATAGTCTGATGAAAACGTAGAATTTTCAAAACCAAAACAATTATCTAGATTTGTTTCTACATATCTAACTTAGATGCTGGTGCACTTATTAAGCATTTGCCATCACATATAAGGGGATACTGAGTCAATTAACAGAACCTGTTACTGTAGAAGTTTTGGCAAGCTAGATGTTAGAGTTGGCTAGATGTTAGAGTTTTGGCAAGCTTTCTAACATTAATTTAGCATGTTTCCATTTCAAATTTCTCAAAAGTGAGTGATTTAATATAAAAGTTACTTCAAACTAAAGTAACGTTGATTATAATGAACAACCTAATATGTTTATGTCAGAAAATGAGAGAAACTCAAAACCATCGGACTATGTAACTTTAAGCATTGAGTAGTGGTGCGGTTGGGGGTATAGGTGGGGGAGGGAGGGGGGCGCGTCAGGGCTGGGTGAGGAGAGCCCGTGGGCGGGGCCCGGTTGTCGCGGGACTGTTAGGCCGATGTGAGGCGGGGTGACACGGTGGTTTACATGAAGTGGGGTGGAGTGGGGCGGGGCAGGGCGGAGTGGCGCTGGGTGTGGTGGGGCTGGGTGTGGCGGGGCGGAATGGGGCGTGGCGAGAGTGGATTGGGAGGGGGAGGTGGGGTGGGTCTGGCCGCACGGGGCGAGGCTGCGGCGGGAGGTAGTGGGAGGTAGTGGGAAGGGCGGGGCGGGGAAAGTCGCAGGTGCGCTGAGTGTACGGGGCTGGGCGGGGCGGGGCGGGGCTGGGCGGGGCTGGGCGGGGCTGGACGGGGCTGGGCGGGCCGTTACTGGATATAAGCCAGAGTACAGCATCAGGGTGCGGAGGGAACAGGTACATAGGTGAATGACGTTTCTCATAGAGGAAGACGATTGATACGCCCTCCCCCTCATCTCCCTCCATCACACACATACACACGCACACTACACCTACTACCCAGCATCGCTGATCCTTTGTTCTCGGATTCAATACAGACATTGGGCGGCGTCGCTGGAACTGGAAGCAATAGTCAGGTCTGGTGCATGGAGCGTATTGCTTCGGTCGCGACACCGAGCCGGGGCTGGGCATATTCCCAGAAGCCTCATAAACACCACCCCACATCCTCCCCGCGCCCCTTTACATCCACCAATGACTGCACTGCGGGCTGGAGTTCCACAGCGGTGTAGGCGTCTAAAAGGTGTCAGGCTACAAGCGTCGACTTTGTGAGGAGGCAGGGCTAACTGCATTAGGTTGCCCCTCTCCCGAGTGCTTCAACACCGGGTCTGGGCCCCCACAGAGGGAGCAGATCTAACGCCATGCTCACGCACGGGGTGAATAGGGGAGGAGTGGGGGGTTTGGTGTGAGGGGGGGCACACGATGCCCACCATCACATAGCCGGTATTACGCAAACTAATTACGGGGGGATATTCAATAATGTACCCCGCCCATCACCACTCCCCAAACCCCACCCCTACATCCCCCATATCCCCCCACACACCTCATTCAGCAGCGACACGGGCGAATCGAATAACGCCGCCGTTCATTCATCTTTATTTTCTAATCATTGACAGCGGTTTATCTAATTATTAATCCGTAACTGCCCACGCCCCCCTGCGGCTAGTTTGAAAAGCAACACAACTGGCCACATGCCATAGGCTTCTCTGTGTCCTCAATCCCCACCCACCATCACCCCAATCCCCACCCACCATCACCCCAATCCCACCCACCATCACCCCAATCCACACACACAATCACCCCAATCTACTCCCACCATCACCCCAATCCCTACCCATCATCACACCAATCCGCACCCACCATCACCCCAATCCCCATCCACCAGCACCCCAACCTCACCCTCCAACACCCCAATCCCCACCCTCCACACCCCAATCCATCCCCACCATCACCCAAATCCACACCCACCATCGCCCCAATCCATTCCCACCATCACTCCAATCCCCACCCACCATCACCCCAATCCCCACCCACCATCACCCCAATCCCAATCACCCCAATTCCACCACCATCACCCCCAATCCCCACCCACCATCACCCAACCCACCCACCATCATCCCGAATCCCACCCAATATCACCCCCAATCCCCACCCACCATAACCCCAATCCCACCCACCACTACCGCAATCCCACCCACCATCACCCCAATACCCACCCTCCATCACCTGAATCCCCACCCCACATCACCCCAAATCCCACCCACCTTCATCCCAATCACCACCCACCATTACCTCAATCCCCACCCACCAACCCCCAATCTGCACCGACCATCACCCCAATGCCCAGCCACTATCACCACACATTCACCCACCATCACTCCAATCCCCATATACCGCCAACCCAATCCCCACCCACCATCATCCCAATCCCTACCCACCATCACCCCAATCCCCATCCACCATCACCCCAATCCCCACCACCCCAAGCCCCACTCATTACCACACCCTATACACCAACGTTGCTTCCTCCCGCCACCATCGCCACCACCACCATCACCACCACAATCACCATCATCACCATAACCATCACCACAACCACCACCACCATCCCTGTTATCACCACCGTCACCATCACCACCACCATCATCACCATCACCACCATCATCACCATCACCACCCACCACCACTACGACCACCACCACTACAACTATCAGTATCACCACTACAATCACCTACAACACCATCACCACCATTACCCCCAACACCATCACCGCCATTACCACCACCACAAATCTCTAACCCAACAGCACCTAACTCCATCCCCACATAACTCCATCCCCCACTCCATCAACACCACCTCCCACTCCATCCCCACTCACCATCACCAATGCCCCCCCCCCCAAGTCCCCACCCCACCACTTTCAATCTCCACTTCCTCCCTATACACCCAACCACTTCACCTCATCCCGCCACCCCACCTCCACTCCCCCACCCCACCCCACCCTCACTCCCATACATTCACCCCTAAGCCTCGCATCAGCCTCGTCCCCATATCGCCCAATGACGACGGTACCTTCAGGAGGTGCCAACAGAAAGAGTGCGCCACATGCTTGGGGGGGGGGGGGATAAAATAAAATAAAAGGAAAAATAAAAGAAGAACAAAAAACTTGTTTAGCTGGCTCCAAGGAGAGTCATTTTAGCATCCTAATGGTGTAATGTTTAATGTGGGCCCCTGGGGGATTTGCCTAAATGTACACGGACGCCGTGGACATGGCGCCAGCTCCCGGTCTTTATCACCATTACCCCCAGCGCAAATGTGGACAGATGACATTTTGCCCAGGTTTTAATCAGATCTATAGCCGACGGGTAGCGATGCCTGTTTGCCACGTTTGTTCATGAATACACTGACCTCGATTTTGTTCTTGTTGTTGCCTAAAGCTGACTCGACCAGTGCATAGTTCCTCCTCCCCTCTCCCCTTTCCCCCCGTCCACCGCCTCCGCCTGGCCCCTTTGGTTTTGTGCTAATGTGAAAATGTGAAAATCTACACATCATTACCACGCTTTTATTTAACTCCCACTTGTTTCTTGTAAGATATAACAGTCTTTGCTTAACTGAAGTGGTACCCCCTCGACCACTAGGATTTGGATAGTGAGAGCTCACATAACTAACCTAGCGACATCTGCACACACAAATATTGTAGCTCCGTAATCGAGATTTTCAATCCTCAGTTTGCAACATCAGAGACAATATGAGTCGTTTCATGGTAAAAAGGGCCAAAGTATGACAAGAGTGTAAAAAAATGAATATTGTGTATTTTCCACATTTTTTCACTGAGTAGCCAACTTTTGTCCATATATATCCGGTAATGTGGAGTAAAAGATAGGTGAGGTTACTATGTTGTCAGAAAAACAAGAAATAATCGAGTAGCCAGCACCAGGTGTGGACTTATTAATCGCCAAGTGTGGATTTATTAATCAAATCAATTATTTAATCAAATTTATTGCATGAAACAATTCTTTTTTACATTGTGGTCCGCTAAGTATAGAAATGCACTGTAAAGAAATCTGCATAGGATGATTATATTTTCCCCAATTTTGAGTTGTGGATGTAAGACAATAGAAGGGGACATCAACAATAATATGGAACTTCAAGTTCAATTTCTTGCATAAAGCTTTGTAGAAAAATTATATTACTGGCCATGGTACTAGAAAATAGCCTTACAGATGCAACAATAGCAACTGTTTTTTTAACTGAAGCTATGGTATTCCCTAATTTAACAAGCATGGCACAAGCAGGGGACACGGCAGTTACGTCCAGAACCAGTTTAATCACCCTGGAATTTATTTTTCTTTCAATTCTTTGTTGTTCAAGTGTTTTTATTCCTCTGAATAACATGTTGGCAGTGCTAATGCACTGGTCTTCCAGCCCTAATCACAATTGCCTCTACACAGTAAACAAATCTACAACAATATACAGATAGACAATGACAGGAAAATAAGCAAAACATTGGTACATGAATGATAGGTAAAGAACAAGATAAGAGAAAAAAGAAACATATGCGGGGAGGTAACTATGTTAGACTTGTAAGAGTCTTCTTTTATTATTTCATTGACTAACAGGTAATATTCTATGCAAAATAAAGGTCTAGTAGGCTGTATAAAAGTCCAAATTCTCCAAGTCACAAATTCATGCTATTAAAACACAATATTTTTGGGATGCTAATGTTGGCTTTTTATCTAATATGTCACATTAGGCCTTAATTTGTTTATATCTATCTCTCCAAAGTGTAAGAATACCAGTTTTCTAAAGAAAATACCTCCTATACTCTTTCTATTATTGTTTTTGACCATTACATACTGAAAACGACCTAGATAAGAACCATGAAACGACCTAGAAAAGAAATTTCTTTTTTTCGATGGATTTCTGTGGGGGTGTCTTTCTTTTCTGGTCATATAGGTAATCTGCACTGAATTTTCAAAAAAAGAAAAAAAATTGTGTCGGAGGCGACTCTCATCCGTCTGTGTACATTCTTGCAAGATGCCCTTAGACAAACACCTGCTAACTAACGGTTGTTGATTACCCATTTGACGAAAACATACTTTAAATATTCCTGAGTTTATAACCAGCACAATAAAGCAGATGTCGCTGTGTTAGTTCTGCGAGCTCTCACTATACAAATTCTAGTGGCCAGGGGGCGTCACTTCAGCTTAACAAAACCAATTCTGTCTTACAAGAAAAAAAGTAGGTAAAATAAAAGCATCATATCAATGTGTAAATTTTCACATTTTCAATTTAACACAAAATCATTTAAGCATAATTTTGATACCTTTTGTGGGATCGATTAAACACATGTTGTATTGCCAACATAGTTAACACACAGAAGGAACAATAATTATTTGACTTACTCAAAAAAAAGAAACAAGGACTTATCACCATTATAATGTAAAAACTAAATACGTGGTGCCTAATTTCAGAGAATGACTCAGACAGTTGACGACATGGACACATACTCTGAGTGTGACATTATATACCTGAGGTCGATGACTTGTGGGTCAGTCCTTCTGGAAGCATTCGTAGTATAAAACATTTCTCTTGAAGATTTATACTGCCTATAAAGTATAATGGATAAGTCTGAATAGACTTGTTTTCAACATTAGACAGTTTGTCTTCAGATTAGGAGTCCGACATAGAAAGAAGTCAGACACTCCAACCACTCCGCCACAGAGAACACCACATTTAGATTCCAGCATTCAATCATACTTTTTTTTAAAGGATAATTTTTCGGACGATTACGCACTTAATATAGATTTGAATATATTAGCATATTCCTATTTTTTTTAAAGAAATTAACTATATATTCTAGTTCAAATATTCATTGTATAACAACTGAACGGGATGGCTTAAGCTAGGATTCCTTACACGCGGTATGCGGTATGCGAATGCGAATGCGGCAAAAAATCGAAAAGCATCTAAATCAATGGGGGTGATTCCTTACACGCGGTATGCGGTATGCGAAAACTGAATTGGTCCATGTAGCGATCAGTGCGGCATGCAAATGCGAATGCTGCTGTGTTTGCCATAGAGAACAGTGGTGAGGAAACCTGACACTCTGTGTGGGTGTGGGTGTGGGTGTGGGTGAAAGGACCCATCCCTTAATCACGCCGCACGCCGCATGCCGCATGCCGCATACCGCGTGTAAGGAATCCTAGCTTTAATGGGTAAGGAGCACTGGTTGGCACTAGCCCTGAGTATAAAATGCCCCGGACTGCCCCGGACGAGACACGGACGACCCCCGGGCAGCACACGGACTACCCTGATCAGTCACGGATCACACAACGATGATGCTGGTTAACCCCAGATTGCAATATGCCCCAGATCGCCCCGGATCACCCCGGATGTTTTAAACATTTTCAAACATCCGGGGCCAACCCCGGATGGTGCCGGATCACCAAAGACCAACCACGGATCACCAACGACCAGCCACGGATAAGCTAGGGATGACGCCGGATCGCCACGGACCACGTGGGATCACGGTTCGGGGCTCGTCCGGCCCCTGATCCGGGTAGGTGTGACCTCGGCATAAACACTGAAACAAACCAAACAGGATAACCGAGTGGTAGGATAACTGTTTGGGTAGATCATGGGGTTCGAACCCTGGTCGGGTCAAACTAATGACTTAAAAATTGATACTTTGTGCTTCCTAGCTAGGCGCTCGGCATTATTAGGATTGAGCAATGACTGGTTGGCTCAGTGTCAGGATAATGTAATCGACTGGGATATCAGGTCATGGTGCTGGTGGAAATAATGGGATAATTATAGACCTTACATCATCTAGTACATTTTATTTCCAACAAAAACACTTGATAAAACTTCAGCATATCCAGCTTCAAATGAACCACAATTAATATTTCTCCAGAGAAACACGACTATTCACACCAAGTAGGATAAATAAATACTATAAATAGTATCACTTTATTGATATGCTAAACCTTTGGCTTTCGTAGCTTTTTGGATTTGATAATTTTGGTTATGGTTTTGTGGACCTGTATATAAAATCCATGGCTGGAATCTGTGGTTGTGTAGCCAGGCTATGGTGAAATCAATACAGGCAAAAGGAGAAAGGAAGAGTATAAAGAGTGAAAGAAGAGAGAGCCAAGCCCTCAGGTTTATTCTTATATGGTACATGGATCCAGTATGGCATATCACCTGACCACATTCTCCCAATGAGAATCAAACATCTACAGCTCTACCAATGAAAATCAAGCATTTCCGGTAAATAACTGTATTGTCACATGGCTGGAAGACCAGTGCCACGGCACTGACAAAAGACTTTATTCAATAAATTAACTATATTTACAAAACAAACAAAGATGGTTGCAGTGATCTGCCCACCACCACCAAGCGGCATGGCTCCTGTGGTCACCACCTGCCCTGAGCTGAGTGTGTGGTGATCCGTGACTAACATAGGGGGTAGGGGGTAGTGGGTAGAGCTCCAAGTGCCCCTTACACAGTATCTGCCTAACACACAATGACTATTTACCAATGAATCAAGCACCACCATCAACTACACAAACACATATATGCACCTGGCCATATATACCTTTTTCTCCAATAGACCATTTGCATTCCCCCAGTAATGCGTCATTATCAGAATATTTTACATGTATGTGTATAAATGTAATCATACATGTATATATTCCCATATAATATGTGAATAAATCCACAACCCTATATAGAGACGCTCTTCCAGTTACACACCTTTGACACCCCCACCACACACCCACACTCACACCCACACCCACACAGCGGGTTCTGCTTAAAGCTGCATAGTCCGATGAAAACATCAAATTTTCAAAACCAAAACATTTATCTAGATGCTGGTGCACTTGTTAAACATTTGTCTTCACATATAAGGGGATACTGAGTCAACTAATAGAACGTGTTACTGCAGAAGCCTATGGTGTTAGAGTTTTGGCAAGGTTACCAACATTAATTTAGTATGTTTCCTTTTCAAATATCTCAAAAGTTAGCGATTTTAAATAAAAGTTAGTTCAAGCTAAAGTAAGGTAGATTATAATGAACAGCCTAATATGTTTATCTCAGAAAATGAGAGAAACTCAAAACCATCAGACTATGCAACTTTAAGCTGTGTCAACATATTTTTACATTTGTCCTTTTCTGACGAGTTCATATAATAATCCTCCAGTGCGACTGACACATGTCACCATCCAGTTGAGGAGAAGTGAGCCGAGATGGCGCCACCAGTTCAGTGTTGCATCTCATGGAGTAAAATATTAACAATAACCATAATAATAAGTAATATTCCCTTCCGTATCCTTATTCTTGCATAATAGATTATACATCACACACATATATATGTATATGTATATATATATATGTCTTCTCAGGACAGTTTCGTACTTGACTTCTGTGGTGGGGAAGATGCAAATAGGAAAATAATCTTCCTAGTACAGTATTCAAACAGATGCACACTTCTACCTATTCCGGGAAAGCGTCCTAATCATTAGATTCCGTGGTACCATCACTCTATCTACACCAATGTGTCTATGTGGCTGCATGCCTGAGAACTCCGATCCTTTAGACTAGTCAGATTTATTTCCGTTGTTGGATTCGTTTATACAGTATAAACCCAGATCCGACAAGGGAAGGAACATCTGTAATTTGCTTTTCCTGTTACGTTAAAGGTCCATAGTTAGATGAAAGTATCAAATTTCCAAAACCAAAACAATTATCTAGATTTGAATCTACATATCTAACTTCGATACTGATGCACTTATTAAACATTTGTTGCCACACAAAAGGACATACTAAGTCAAGTTAATACAACATGTTACCGCAGAAATCTACATATCTAACTTCGATACTGATGCACTTATGGCCCTGTCACACTACGACGTTTCCCCCGGCGCGCCGGCAACGCGCAAAATATTTGCAACCCGTCGAGAAACGTCAAACTTTTCGGCGCTTTGGGAGAAAGTTTGACGTGGCGCAGCGTGTTAGTAGCGTGCTATGAGCGCGCGGCCAACGGGCTTCGGCGCGCGGCGGAAGAGCATGTCAACGTCCCGCCAGCGGGTTCCCAGCGTGCCATCGGCGCTCCGTCGGCGCGCTGTCGGCGCGCTGTCGGCGCGTTGACGGCGCGTTGGTGTCGGGTTCTTACCATGTCAACGCGTACATACCCGCCAGCAACACGTTAGGATGCGCCCGCAGCGCGTCCACACCGCGCGGCCAACGCATCCAGGCGCGCCGGCAACACGTCCAACGCGCCGAGAAACGCTGGAGCAACGCCAATGGCGCGCCCACAACACGTCGATGGGACGTTGCGGTCGCGCCGACGGAACGGTCGTAATTTGGTGAAAAAAATGCCAACGTTAAGCGACATTGCTCAACGCGATGCCAGCGTTCCGCCGGCGCGCCGGCAACGGGTTTCGACGTGTTGCGAACGCGTCCGTAACGCGCCCTCCAACCCGTTGGCGCGCGTCGCCGCGCGTCCAAAGTTTTGTGCATGCACAAAACCTCGACGCGACCCGACGCACGCCGACGTGTCCATTCACACGTTGCTATGTACCGACGCGCCGGTAACGCGCCGGTAACGCGCCGGCAACGCGCCGGTAACGTACCGGACGTGTACCGACGTGTTGAACAAAAACCCAACCCGTCGGCACGCGTCGAAGCGCGTTGGTGAGAAACGTTGTAGTGTGACAGGGCCTTTAGTAAACATTTGTTGCCACACAAAACGACATAGTAAGTCAATTTAATATAACATGTTACCGCAGAAATCTACATATCTAACTTCGATACTGATGCACTTAGTAAACATTTGTTGCCACACAAAACGACATACTAAGTCAATTTAATAGAACATGTTACCGCAGACATCTACATATCTAACTTCGATACTGATGCACTTAGTAAACATTTGTTGCCACACAAAAGGACATACTAAGTCAATTTAATAAAACATGTTACCGCAGAAATCTACATATCTAACTTCGATACTGATGCACTTAGTAAACATTTGTTGCCACACAAAACGACATACTAAGTCAATTTTACATGTTTCCACTTCAAATATCTCAAAGGTTAACCATTTAATATGAAAGTTACTTCAAACTAAAGTAACATAGATTACAACAATCAATCTAATGTATTTATCTAAGAAAATTCCAGAAACTCGAAACCATTGGACTATGCCACTTTAACTCAATACAGCTTACGATTGTAATTGTCCCCCAACCCCACAGCCCCACGCTCCATCTGCCCTGTCTACCCTCGGGTGCATTGTGATCCTAAGCACCAAAAAAAACGCGGTAAAACTGAGGCTTAAAAAGAAATTCTTGACTAAGTGTAGTTTATTCATTGAATGATGTCTTTTCTCAGCACCAGAGCATTTGTCTTCCAGCCGTATAGTACAATTTTTCATACATAAATGAAACTATCATTAGAAATAAATAGCACACTGCCTGCAATTCCTGTTCGATAATAAACGTATTCAATGAGTTAAGTTCTTTTTGAGAGCGAAAATAAAATATCATAAAACAGCTGGAAATTTCTTTTTTGAAGATGTTTCGAGTGCTTACCCAGCTGATTAGCTTCAGGTTCATTGTGAATCTAAGCAAGAGCAACCACGAAAAACTGTTGGCTTTGAATGAAACAAAAGCACACCAGCTATCTCCTTTTGAGAACAAAATAGATAAAAGATCATAAAACAGCTGGAAATTTCTTTTTGAAGATGTTGCGAGTGCTCACCCAGCTCAGCTCATTAGCTTCAGGTTCATTTTGAATCTAAGCAAGAGCAACTGGGAAAAACTGTTGGCTTTAAATGAAATAAAAACACATCAGCTATTTCCTTTTGAGAACAAAATAAATAAGAGATCATAAAAGGCTGCGAAAACAAAAGCAGAACAATTTGCGAGTGCCCATCCCCCACCCCACCTCCACCCCCACCCCGCGTCCCACCTCTCTAGTTTCAGCTTCATTGCGAATTTAAACACTAGAGATTTCGAAAAAAACACTGTTGGCTTTAAATGAAAGAAAAACAAGGTTCTTAAGAGAACCAAACTAACAAATTACAAAAAAATATGGACAGGAAATGAGTGTGTGGTGGGGGAGGGGCGGATAACAAAAGATCGATGCATGTCGTTCGGTATTTATATTTGAGTGAAACACTACTGTAGTGCTTTGTCGCCTGCGCTGTTAACAACGCGGGGGGGGGGGGCGTCACGTGGTTGAGAACTACGTGACGGGGAATTCACGCGGGATCTCCGGAGAGAGGACCATCTTTCTGTTACACTGACACCAAATAATTTCTTTCCTGATCAAAGGAGGCGGTGACAAAGCGGCCCGATTCGATTTTCAGCGGGGGGTCCAGCGAGGACCTACCGCCTCCTCCCCCCCCCCCCACCCACCCCCGCTCTCCTCCCTGCACCCCCTCTCCTCCCTTCACCCCTCCACTCGACTCCCTCAACCCCCTCTCCTCGCCTCCCTCCAGCTCTCCCCTTCTCCCTTCACCGCCCCCTCTCCTTCCTATACCGCTTCCCTCTCTCTCATCCCTTACCACCTCCCCTATCCCCCCCCCCCCTCCTCCCCAATCCTCCCATCACCACCTCCCCATTTCATCCCATTACGCCCTTAGCCTCCCTTCACCATTCTCCACCTCGCTCCCTCCCCTCGCTCTCCTCTATTCCTCTACACTCTCTTTCCCCTCTCTCCTCCTCCCCCCTCCCTCCCCCGTCACCGCTCCCCTCTCTCCTACTTTCTCCCATCTCTCATTCCCTCCCCCCCCCACCATCACCACCCTCCACCTCCCTCCACCCCCACCTCCTGCGCACCCCGAGTTGGCGACTCCTCGTGTTCCAATCGTCAGTGTCTTTGTTACCTCCAGCGACGGAGAGCTCCCGGCTCCCGGTGGGTTCCCGGCTTGCGTGTCGCGGGTTGCCGCGTCCGGGGGCCGCATATATGTCAACGTGTGCGTGTGTGTATGTGCGCGTGGGTGAGTGTGGGTGGAGGTGGGGGCGACTGAAGAATGGACGCCGGCGTGGGACAAAGGGCCGGGTGGCCCTATGTATGCCGGTGTCACGGCGCCGGGCGCCCCGGGAGCTGCTCGGCGGTGAGGCACCGTCGTCCCGCATGCAACCAATGTGACCCGCACCGAGCCCCCGGGCCGCCAGCGGACCGCCCCCACCCCCTTGACGCCCGCTGACGTGCCCCGCCGCACCCCGCCCCCTGCCATGCCCACTTGCCGGGCCGCGGCGCGCTGACCCGGCGAGACCCCGGTCACTAATAGACGGAACTACTCCGTCGGCCGGGGAAATCACACTCACAGTGTGCAATTAGAAATGAGATGTTCGCACGAATGACGCTTTGCTGTGCAATCATCCCGCACACAACGCGTGTACCTACGTCATTGGTGTGCGTTTCCGTGACGCGCAACGCTCAACGCCCACCACCATCCCCCACTCCTCCCACGCACCAACCCCCACTCTCCCCTACTCCCCATCCGCCCAGACACGATGTAATCTCGATGTTAGTTTAAGATGTGCATGCTCATTAAATGTATCCTTTGTAAATTGGTTAAAGCATACATCAGCTATCAAACTCTAAAGCCAGCGCTGGCTATAAAGAAGAGAAACTCAGAGACTGTAACAAAGCCAAATGTGACTAAACATATTTATTCAAGACATGTATTTATTTCAGCAAACAGACACACACTACTACGCCTGTAGCATTGTATATCACATTTGACCGAAGATGTCTTATTCCAGCATGCACCCAGACATCTGAATATCGCGTGACTATGTTTTTATTGCAGCAAATGAAACATGAACATTCGAGCACGACAATGTGCATTATAGCAGTCTGTCAGTTGTATGACTAAATACTTTGTCAATTGTTTACCATGTAGAATTGCATGACGGTTCATGTGAAAGGGATTTGTACTGTATGTAATGTATGCACGCAAAACTAATTAGCCCACGAATGGCTGCAGGAGGCGCAACCCGATAGGGGCACCAGGCTGATATCAAAACCTAATAAACACTCGTTAACCAGACTCCAACGTGTCCACATCATTACAACACTCACTCCCACACCCACATTCACTCCCACACCCACACCCACACTCACTCCCACTCCCACACCGACACTCACTCATACACCCACACCCACTCATACACCCACACCCACTCATACACCCACACCCACACCAAACCCACATTCACACCCACACCCACACCCACACTCATTCCCACACCCACACTCACACCCACACTCACTCATACACCAAACCTTCATCCACACTCATAGTCATACTCACTCGCACACTCCCCCTCACCCACTCACACCCATGCCAAACCCAACTCCGCACTCACTCCCACACATGTCCACCCCACTCATTTCTTCACCCCATTCCCACACCTACACTTCTACCATGCCCGCAGCCACACCCACACTCCCACTTACTCCCACAGCCACACCAGCACCCATTCCCCTACCCGCTCTCGCATTCACTCCCACATCTACACCAACGCCGAATCCACCTCCACACCCACAATCCCACTAACTCCACACCCACACCCACACTCCTACTCATTCCCACTCACTCCCCTACCCACACCCACGCCGAACCCACACCCACACTCCCACTCACTCCCCTACCCACACCCACACCCGCACCGAGCCCACACCCACACTCCCACTCACTCCTATACCCACACCCACACCCACGCCGAACCCATACCCACACTCCCACTCACTCCCCTACCCACACCCACACCCACGCCGAACCCACACCCACACTCCCACTCACTCCACGCCCTCCCCTCCTCATCCGCCTCGTCGCGCCTTCGCGCCCTCACCGTTTCACCTCCTCGCACACACACCTTCACGCTGCGTGATGATTAGATTAGGAGAGATGAGATTAAATGTGATTGCTGGCTACAATGTCCCCAAACAGGCTTGAAAATCCACACCGTCTGCCACAGCAACCGGCCGCGTGTTCTTGCATAAGACCAAGAATAATTAGGCAATAGCACCCCGCCATCCCTCCAGCCTCCATACCTATATAGTACACTACTTCTGAAGTACCAAAGTTGGTGTGCACCCAGCAAAGAATCAGACTTCTGCCTATGTTAAAGCTGCATAGTCTAATGTAGCAGTCACACTACGACGACAAGCAGCGGTGACAGCCCTGCGACACCCACTGTCGATTGTCGCTGATTGTCGTGCAGGTGTCACGCAGGTGCCGCGCAGGTGCCGCCGCGACACCTCCGCGACACCTCCAGTTTCTCCACTCTTTCTCGACTGTCGCCGAGTTGTCGCGGGGATTTTGGACATGTTGAAAAACTTCGACGACAGCAGACGACAGCCAAGGTTGCGGCACTGTCGCGGCACTGTCGCGGCACTGTCGCGGCACTGTCGCGGCACTGTCGCACTGTCGCGGCACTGTCGCGGCACTGTCGTCTTGTCGTTAAGCTGTAGTTGCTTCTCTCTCCATGTATGTGTCTCTGTGTCTGTGTCTATGTGTCTGTGTCTATGTGTGTGTCTGTGTCTATGTGTGTCTATGTGTGTGTCTGTGTGTGCCTGTGTCTGTGTGTGTGTATGTGTGTGTCTGTGTGTGTGTCTCTGTGTGTGTGTCTCTGTGTTGTATCTCTGTGTGTGTCTCTGTGTGTGTCTCTGTGTGTCTGTGTCTGTGTGTGTCTGTGTGTGTCTCTGTGTTGTGTCTCTGTGTGTGTCTCTGTATGTGTATCTGTGTGTGTGTCTCTGTGCTGTGTCTATGTGTGTGTCTCTGTGTGTGTCTCTGTGTCTGTGTGTCTGTGTGTGTCTGTGTGTGTGTCTGTGTGTGTGTCTCAGTCTGACTCTGACTCTGACTCTGACTCTCAGTCTGACTCTCACTGTCCCTCTCCCTCTCACTCTCAGTCTGACTCTCACTCTCACTCTCAGTCTGACTCACTCTGACTCTCACTCTGACTCTCAGTCTGACTTTCACTCTCACTCTCAGTCTGACTCTCACTCTCACTCTCAGTCTGACTCTCACTCTCAGTCTGACTCTCACTCTCCCTCTCACTCTCAGTCTGACTTTCACTCTCACTCTCAGTCTGACTCTCACTCTCAGTCTGACTCTCACCTCCTCCACTCTCAGTCTGACTTTCACTCTCACTCTCAGTCTGACTTTCACTCTCACTCTCAGTCTGACTCTCACTCTCAGTCTGACTCTCACTCTCACTCTCCCTCTCACTCTCAGTCTGACTTTCACTCTCACTCACTCTCACTCTCACTCTCACTCTCAGAGACACAGAGACACACAGAAACACAGAGACACACACAGAGACACACACACAGACACACAGAAACACAGAGACACACAGAGACACACACACAAACACATACATAGAGACACACAGAGACAGAGTCACACACACAGATACACACAGAGACACACATATACACACACAGACACACACACAGAAACACACACACACACAGACACACACATACACACACAGACACAGAGACACAGACACACACATAGAGGCACACACAGAGACACAGAGTCACACACAGAGACACACACAGAGACACAGACAGACACACAGAGGCAGTCACAGACAGACAGACACAGACACTGTCGTCCCGCTGTCGTCCCATTTGTCGTCCCGATGTCGTCCGTATGTCGTCCGATTGTCGTCCAACTTAGCCCGAATTTGCATATGTCGTCGTGATTTCTCAAAATTCCAGCCGCCGGGCTGTCGTCCTCCCATTGTCGTCGTAGTGTGACTGCTACATAATGAAGCATCAAATTGTCAATACCAAATAATTATATAGATTTAATCAACATATGTAACTTAGATATTGATGCACTTATTAAGTATTTATTGCCAAATAGAAGGGCACACTGAGTCAATTTAATAGAACATGTTACTGCTGAAGCCTATGGTATCAGAGTTTTGGCGTGCTTGCCAAACCTACTTTGAGATGTTTCAACTTCAAATATCTCAAAGGTTACCTATTTAAATTAAAAATTACTTCAAACTAAAGTAATGTAGATAATAACAATCAATTTAATAGATTTATCTCAGAAAAATGAGAGAAAGTCAAAACCATCGGACTATGCAACTTTAAACCATCACCACTCCCTACTCTCTACTCACCACTCACCAACCAAAACTCACTTCCCACCACCCACCACTCACCATTCGCCACCTATCACTCACCACCCACCACAAACCACCCACCATTCACCACCCACCACCCACCACTCAACACCCACCACTCACCACCACCCACTCACCACCCACCCACCACTCACCACCCACCACTCACCACCCACCACTCACCACCAACCACTCACCACCAACCACCACTCACCACCCACCACACACCACCCACCACTCACCATTCGTCACCTATCACTCACCACTCACCAACCAACACCCGCCACTCGGTAACATCACCACCCACCACTCACCACCCACCACTCACCACCTACCACTCAACACCCACCACTCACCACCACCCACTCACCACCCACCACTCACCACCCACCACACACCACTCACCACCCAGCACTCACCATCCATCACTCACCAGCCACCACTCACCGCCCACCACTCACCACCCACAACTCAACACCCACCATTCACCACCACCCACTCACCACCCACCACTCACCACCCACCACTCCCACCCACCACCTCACCACTTACCACTCACCACCCACCACCCACCACCAACCACTCACCACCCACCACGCACCACCCACCACCCACCACTCACCATTTGCCACCTACCACTCACCACCCACCACTCACCACCCACCACTCACCACCCACCACTCACCATTCGCCACCTATCACTCATCACCCACCACTCACCACCCACCACTCACCACCCACCACCCACCACTCACCACCCACCAATCACCACCCACCAATCACCACCCACCACTCACCACCCACCACTCACCACCCACCACTCACAATTTGCCACCTATCACTCACCACCCACCACTCACCACCCACCACTCACTGTCCACCACCCACCACTCACCACCCACCACTCACCACCCACCACTCACCACCCACCACTCACCACCCACCCCTCACCGTGTACCATAGGGTGGCCTACACTCAGTCGCCCGGCCATGTCTCTGTGGTCATTTATTACAACCCCCGGCTTCATCAGGCTCTGCCAGAGCGCAGTAAAAAGCTAATTCGCCATGACAAACCGTTCCTGATGTCGTCACCGCTAGTGCCCCTAAGTGACGCTGATTACCGCCAGATGGCAGTGTGCGCGGGGCCAATCTCCAACAATTTGAACCTCGATCTATGTATTTGGTTAATAATTTAGCGTGGGAAATGAGCTTTGTTGTTAAATCGGGCTTGGCTTGGCCCTCGCCCACCAAGTCTCCAGCACCCTGTTTCTGGCGCTATGAGTGTATCTTCTTTGTCTATATCTCTCTTTCTCTCTATGTGTCTGTCTATCTATTTCACCCCATCTCTATCTTCCGCGCGCTCTCTATGGTTATGTGACTCTCTCTCTCTTGTGTCTTGAGTCTTTGTGTCTGACCCTCTGGCCTTGGCCTCTTGCTCTATCTGTGTATCTGTCTCTCTCTTGCCTCTTGTCTGACAATCTAGCCCTGACCTCTTGCTCTATCTATGTATCTGTCTCTGTTTTTCTCTCTTTGGGCCTGTGTCTCTATTTCGCCCTCTCAATCTCTGGTTCTGTGTCTGTGTGTATGTGTGTCTCTCTTGTCTTTGTGTATGGTGCTCTTGTATTCTGACTCCGTCTGTCTCTTTGGATCTGGCCATAACTCTGGCCCTTTATTTTCATCTGTCTGTCTGGGTGTCTGTCTGTTTCTATCTGACCCTGGCTCTGTCTTTGTATATGTCTGTGTCTCTGTCTGTCTCTCGCTCTGAGCTGGGCATGGCTCTGGCTTTATCTTTGCATCTGTCTGTCTGTGCGTCTGTATGTCTGTTTCTCTCTGGCTCTGGCTCTGTATTTGTATAGGTATGTGTCTCTGTCTGTCTCTCGCTCTGATCTGGGTATGGCTCTGGCCTGTCTTTGCATATGTGTGTTATTCTCTAAAACTGGGCACCACATATTTGGTCTCCACGTTACGATGCTGATAATTAATTCTTTGTTTTATTGATAGCAAGTCAAATAATTATTGTAGCCTCTGTCTATTAGGTATGTTTGCAGTTGTATGTGTATTGAATTGATCACACAAACGATATTAAAATTATAATTGTATGATTTTGCGCTAGAGTGAAAATGTCAAAATTTACACATTGACACCATATATGTAGCCACACTTTATTTCAACTTATTTTTCAACTTTATTCTTGTAAGTCATAACCTTGTCTGCTTAACAGTAATCAATCAAATCTTGTTGGACTAAGTTGTATATGTTAAAAGGAGGTTCTCGATGTGTCTTTGATTTTCATGTTACACGAGTGATGTATTGCTCAATTTGTATAAGATCTAATTCAAAAAGTGAAACTCATTTTTTTCAGCTCTGATATATGCAAAACATGCAAACCTTCATAGGACATTGGATTAGGCTTTTATTTGGAAGGATGTTTGCTATTATTTGGAAGGTTTTCACTTTTGGTTTCCATGTCACACTTTTGTGCCCAGTTTTAGAGAATGACCCATGTCTGTCTGTATGTGTGTCTGTTTCTCTCTGACCCTGATTATGTATTTGTATATGTATGTGTCTCTGTCTGTCTCTCGCTCTGATCTGGGCATGACTCTGGCTCTGTGTTTGTATTTGTAGGTTTGTCTGCATGTCTGTCTTATTTTCTTTCTCTATCCCCCTCTCTCTCTCTGGCTCTGTCTTTGTCTCTATCTGGCATCTGTCTCCCTCCCTCCATCCCTATCTCCCTCTCTCATTCTCTAAGGCTGTGTGTATGGCCCTCAGTCCGTCGCGCTCTCACTGTTTCCAACAAATGCATGCCACGTGGAACAATTACGCTCGGTATTTATGCCGAGTTTATGGTTCTTGACTGCCCACTCATGCAGTCTTTTGGTCATAGTTAATCGGTAACATGAACAGAGAATTCAATGTGTAGATATGGCACTGCGTTCCGTAATCACCTACTTGCCTCATCAGTTATGCCCTAATAACCCAGGAATAACAGCCTGCTGAATAACCGACATATCACACTCGCCTCTTTGCAGGAGGCGTGGAATAAAGGCAAACACACATAGAATTGAGACTTCAAATGCTTCACTTGAGACTTCAAATACTTTACTTTGCATTTCTTCTTATACAATAGTGGATTCCTTCCAGGTACAACTGTGCACCTAAAGCAGGTTTTTTAGATAGAGCAGGACTCCTCTTATTGCAGGAACACTTAATGTTGCATAGTCTGATGGTTTTAAGTTTCTGTCATTTTCTGAGATAAATACATTAGATTGAGAGTTATAATCTATTTTCCTTTATCTTGAAGAATATTTTATTTTTAAAAGCTAACTTTGGCGATTTTTTAATTGAAAACATGCCAAATTAATGTTGGCAGGCACATAGAAAGTCTGACACTCGGCTTTAGCTTTTCGAGTAGCAATGAGTGAATTATGTATTAAGACAAATACAACAACATTGTGATCGTCCCCGCCCGTTCCTGAAAGATCGCCCGCCCCTGATTTTTATTTAATTTAAAAAAAAAAAAAAACTAATAAAAAATATGTCGGACTAGCAACAATTCAACTTTCATAAACACGCAATCTGTGCAACATAGTTACGGAGTACATCTACGTCATATGCCAGACAAATATACAAATACAAATAAAAACTACTAGCCTGACACTGATTTGTGCGATCAAAAGGACAATCACCAACTTTTTTTAAAAATTGGCAGAGAGGTGAGTGGAGGGGGGGGGGGGGGGTCACATTGGTTTGACTTAGTCTTTTCCCAAAACATGGGATGCAAGAAGCATCATGTCCAAAAGTCTCAGTTGGATACCAGTGCTATTATGGCACTGACAAGATATGTGTATGAATCAAATCGATTTACCAAAAGAAAAGAGGAAACTCTTTCGAATGGATAGAATGCACTCCCTAACTTTCCCATTAAGATGGGGTGTGGGTGTATTAGGGGAGAGTCCATTAAGTGTGTGTGGGGAGGGGGTATAGAGTCCATGGGTGTGCGTCGCCATCAAAGCGTCGTCAGATGCCGGTGACAATGGGAGGCTGATAATAGGATGTCTTCAGGTCGTGATAACAGCCGAACCTTCCTTACAGGTCAGAAGCTGCAGTAGCGGCCGACAGGTGGTAAATCGACCAGTGTAGTACTGCATGGGGGCCACTGTCTTACTCTGCACAGAGTGCAGGTGGGGCACGAAGTGGCCATCTATCTAAATGCTCTACTTGCACCACATACCACACGCCACACACACCACACAAACATGCACATCCCGCACTGCACCCACCATATACAGAACCCACACCACACACCACATACCACCAACACACCATACATACCACACACACCACATACCACACATCACACCCCGCATACCGCACATACCACGTACCACCCGTCACACATACCAACCACACAACACAAACACCACACCCACCAGATACCACACACACCACATACCACATACACCATACACACCACATACCACACACACACCACACACTATGCGCACCACCTAAGTACATACCACACACCATATACATCATGCGGACTAGACAGGATGGCCGAATGAGTTGAGGAACCGTCTCCTGTTTTGGGAGAACGGGGGATCCGAACCCGTGGGTTCGTGGGTTCGAACACAGTCAAGCCAAACCAATGACTTTCAAATTGATACTTGTCGCTTCCTAGCCAGGTGCTCGGCATTATTAGCATAGGGCAAGGACTGGGTGGCTCAGTGTCAGGATAATGTGACTGAGTAGGATATCAGGTCATGGTAACGGTCGCCTGGTCTCCCAGTGGGTCAGCACTATAACATTGCATGAGTGTGCACTGGCACAAATCGGTACCCATCCTGATATGACCATAGATTTTAAGAGGAGGTAAAACAACAACAGACATACAACACACACCACACACATTACACATGCCATAGACACCATGCACACCAAACACCACATGCACCACACACCACATGTACTGCACACACCACATACCACACACCACATACCCCTAGGATTGCTGGCGGCCCAGCAAGCTGAACTTTAGCATCATTACAAGTATAATTGTGTTTATAATCTATTATCACACTAAATGTGATCATTTATGAATGCTTACAAATTAGGAATAGCATGCTCTAGTTGTTCATGGCACAAAGAAAAGCAAGTGAATTAAGAATGTCATGAGAATTTAATAAGAATAAGATAACAAAACAAACAATTAAATCATGTTTGGCACTCCCTAAACTGTGACACCCCGGGTGACTTGCCGAATTGCCGGTACCTTCAGCCAACAACAGCCAACAACAGCCAAAACCAGCCAACAACAGCTAACACCAGCTAACAACAGATAACAACAACCACCAACAACCAACAACAGCCAAAACAGCCAACACCAGCCAAAACAACCAACAACAGCTACCAACAGCTAACAACAGCTAACACCAGCTAACAACATATAACAACAACGAACTACATCTAACTACATCTAACAACATATAACACCAAATAACAACAACCAACAATATCCAACAACAGCAACACCAGCCAACAACAGCCACCGACAGCCAACAACACCCAACAACAACCAACAACAACCAACAATATCCAACAACAGCCCAACTACCGCACCACTGTACACCAAAAATTTCATCTTCTCCTGCCACACACACATACACCCTCACAAACATACACATAAACACACTGCCAACAACACAACCTCCACATCACCAACCACTTCACGCCCTGCCCCCACCGCACACAACCACACACATACACACATGTACAGAGATAGACAGGACCACACTATTAGTATTACCAAAAACATCCCCACCCCCACCCTCCCCTTGAACAACCCACTGCATCTCTTCCCGCCACACACACACCACACCACACACACAACCACAGCAACACACAACCACACCAACATACAACCACACCAACACACAAACCCACCAACACACAACCACATCAACACACATACACCCCAACACACACCCGCACCACCCACATAACCACACCAATACACAACCACACCAACACACAACCCCACTAACACACCACCACACCAACCCACAACCACGCCAACCCCCGACAACACACAACCGCCCCAACACGCAACCACACTAACCCACAACCCACAAACACACACCCACACCAACACACACCCACAGCAACATACACCCACACAACCACACCAACACACAACCATACCAACACACCCACACCAACACACAGCCACACCAACACACACCCACACCACACACATAACCACACTAATACACAACCACGCCACCACACCACCACACTAACACACAACCACCCAACCACACCAATCCACACCCACATCAACACACACCCACCAACACACAGCCACAACAACAACAAACAAAGACAGACACACAAACAAAGACACACACACAAACACACACGCTAACGTCTTTTTGTTTGTTTTTACACCGGTCGCCCCGGTCGAGGATGGGGAGAGACGCCCGGACTCGCCACCCTCCCGGCGTCCCGGCGTCCCGGCGTCCCGGCGTCCCGGCATCCCGGCATCCCGGCATCCGGGCGGTCCGGCGGCCCGGTGGCCAGGCATCCCGGTGGCCCGGCATCCCGGCGGCCCGGTGGCCCGACGCCGACAATGCGGCGACATAATACGCACCCCGGCGGGCGTGGGCCACTCACCCGGATCATGGTGCCCGATGACCCGTATTATCGCTCACATCGACCACATCAACGCCGCCAACTCCCCCAGACGGCCATCATGTGGCGCTCGGATCTTTCGTCATGATGATGCCATCCCCCCTCCCTCCCTCCCTCCCTCCCTCCCTCCCTCCCTACTCCCTCCCCTCCCTCCGTCCTTCCCTCCCTCCCTCCCTCCCTCCCTCGGTTCTCCCTCCCCAGCCTCTTCTCTTCCACTAACCCACTCCTCTACTCATCCCACCCACCCCCACCCACACACGTCCCATCCACTGTTCGCCGTCCTATCTAGATCGATGGGCACGTCTTCCATTTGGGTGGCCTTATCTGTTTAGTCATTGCGGACCGTCTCCATCGACCATGCACCCCCATCCCATCCCCCATCCTCCATTCTTCCTCCCTCCTCTCCTACCCGACCCCCAGTCCCCCGCTCCCCACTTGCCGGCCCTCGCAGGAATCACTCCTCTCCATGGCAACGGAATCAGCGTAACTCGATGAAGACGGCGGGTTAGACACCGTAAAGGCGTGGACGACACCGCCTATACTACACGATAGACGGCCATTCTGCCCCTGTGCACTTGGCTCGCCAACACCCCTCTCTCATTCTCTTCTTCCTGCTGCTCCCTGCTGCTCCCTGCTGCTCCCTGATGCTCCCTGCTGCTCCGTGCAGCTCCCTCCGGCTCCCCCCGGCTCCCTTCGGCTCCCTTCTGCCCCCCCCAGTTCTTCCCCTCCCTCCCCCCACTTCCACCTCTTCCTCCTTCTTCTCCTCCCCGGCTGTTGTCCTCCCTCCATGTCCTTCTTATTCCCTCCTGCTCTCCCTCATCCCCACCCCTACATTATCCCCCCTTCCGCCCCTCCTCCTCCACCTTCCTCCCTCTTTCTCCCCCCTTCAGCCCCATTCCACCCTCTTCCTCCCCCTGTCTCCCCTTCTCCCCATTTCTCTACTCTACCCTCCCCCTCCTCCTCTCCCCGCTCTCCTCCCTCCTCCCCTACTCCCTCGCCCTCTCCCACTCCCCCCCCCCCTATCCACCACCACCCGCGAGCTCCCTCTGCCGGCGTGCAGCTGCGTCCTTTTATTTATTTGCTGTTTTTAAAACCTTTTATTGTTCGTGCCTGAGCGGTGCTATCGACGGGGCTTCCAACAATCGTTTTGTCGCTGTCGCTCACATCTGCGACCGTCAGGAAATGTTTCGACTTCTGAAATGGACCCGCTGCGAAAGCACACTAATGACCCCGGCGGGGAGCGGGCGGGTGTGGGGGGGGGGGGGGCGGGGGTCGCGGAGGGCCCGTCTGTCCGGTCCCGGGGACAGTCGGCGGAGAATGGCCGATAAGGCCGGCGCTAGGAGAGCTGAGGCCCCCTGGCCTAAGGGAGTATTTGTGGCCGATGGGCTTGTCTTTACCGATCACTGTCTGTCAGCCGAGCAGTCGCGGCCCACCGCCAGATAAGCCATGCCTGGCTGCCGTCTCAAGTACCGCTTACCCCGGCAAGGATTTATGACCGGGGAACAAAAGTTAAAAAGGACGTAAAAATCACCTTTGATGGAACAACGATGAGGGCTACGAATATAGATAGGAGGTGTGTGCGTGTGTGTGTGTGTTTTTGGGAGGGAGGAGGCTTCAACGACGTCAACAACACCAACAGCAACACCGATACCTCACCAAAACCGTCAATAACAATCACAACATGAGACGGGAATAAAAATGGTTTAAAAACCAACCAAATAAAATAAACAAAAAAAAACAATATTAAGCGCCTCAGAACAAGACTTGTCACAAGAGATCGGCCAGCGGCACTGATAAAAGACGGATGCATCAAAACCAACAGCAACACCCATACCTCACCACCCACCGCCAACAACAACAACAACATAACACAGGAATAACAATATATTTTTTTTAAACCACCAAAACAATAAACAAAAACAAAATATTAAGGACCTCACAACAAGACTTGTAACAAGAGATCGGCCAGCGGCACTGGTAAAAGAGGGAGCTGTGTTTTCGGGTAAAAGCTCAATCACTTTGTTGCGATAAAAGCCCGGCGCCCTGATTGGATTAGTATTGAGTCGGGGGAACATAGAGCTGGCTTTGCGGCGCGACGATTACTGGGAAGTGGGACCGGAACCGGAAGTAACGATAGTGGGCCGTGGCCGGCGCATGGCGGCTCACCCTCGGCCGGCTGCGACCAGCCTTCTGGTGAATTGATCAACTTGTGATCGGGGCCCTTCTTCCATTAACAGGCATTATCTTATTAGGCGCTACCCAATCAGGCTGCCCGTGTACTCCCCCTTTCTTGCGCAATCTAGTTGCTTTGTTTAGGTGAAACAACAACATCAACAACATCGCCGGTAGGGATAACAGTATTAACACCACTACTACGAACAAACACCAACAACAACAATGACCACAACATCACCATCAGCAACAGTATCAACATCATCACCCAGACAACACCGGCATCATCACCAGCAGAATACAAATATCATCAACACCTCACACCACCACTACCACACACCACCGCCATCACCATCACCACCACCACCACCACACACCACCACCATCAGCAACAGTATCAACATCATCACGCAAACAACACCAGCATCATCACCACCCGAATACAAATATCATCACCACCTCACACCCCCACCACCACCAGACACCACCCCCATCACCATCACCATCAGCACTACTACACATCACCACCATCACAATCACCACCCCCACAACCACCACCATCAGCAATAGTGTCAACATCATCACCCAAACAACACCAGCATCATCACCCCCCGAATACAAATATCATTACCACCCCACACCACCACCACCACACACCACCACCACTACCATCCCCACCACCACAGTCACCACTACCATCCCAACCACCCACATAAAAATATCATCACCAACACTACCACCAGACACTAGCATCACCACCACCACACCCACAACCAGCATCACCAGTACCCGAAGAAGAAAATCATCACCACCATCATCGCCATCATCACCATCACCACCACAGCTTAGCACCAAGATCAGCACTACCATCGCCACCACCACAACCATCACTATCAAAAACAGCAGCAGGGATAACAAAGTTAACAATGGCCCCACCACCACTAACAACAATAACCGTACCACCACCATTAGCAACAACATCACCACACCACCACCACCAGCCGAACAAAACCATCATCACTACCTTCATCACCATCACAGACTACCCCTACCATCACCACCATCAACATAACCATCATTATAAAACACAGCAGCAATGACAATGTTAAAACCACCACCAATACCAATAAGAGTAACAATCACACGACCACCATCAACAACAGTAACAACATCATCACCCAACCACCACCAGCATCATCACCATCCAAATACAAATATCATCATCATCATCATCACCATCACCACCACACACTACTAGCACCACCACCACACCCCAACCACCAGATCCCAACCACCACCACCAACATCACCACCATCGCAGTTATCACAACTCCCAACAAACAAAGCACCTTCACCATTATCACCCTATACTTTTCTGCAAAACCAATAACTATTATCAAATGCATCCTATAAATCACTAGGATTCGTGATATATATGTGATGTATAATGTTGATGTATAATGGATATATATGTGATGTATAATGGAGGATAAATGCACAGTGGGTAATATTAAGCTCATTTTATGCTTTTCTATACAAAGGGAGTCCCACCACTACCATCACGAACATCACGACCACAGCCACCAACAAAGGCATAACCTCCGCTACCACAACCATCACCCTCATATCACGACCACCAACAACAAAAGCACCACTACCTCCAACAAAGCCATCACCACCACCACCATCATCACCACCAGGACCACTAACAACACCAACACCACCTCCATTAACAAAGCGCAACTTGGCATGCTAGGTGAAATATCAGTCCATCTTTATTCAGTCTGATGAATTTGATCACGAAGCGAACCTTGCAGCTTGTCCTTCCGCCCGTCTTTAGTTTGAAAAGTCTCTGCTCGCTTGGGTAAAGAAGTAGAAAGCTGGATTAATTTGAAAATAAATAATCAAGCTGAACCCGCATTAAGCAGTTCCTGTTGAGGCATTCTGGGATGCGAAGCTTCAAACGGGCGGACATTTTGGATAAATATTGTCTGTTGTAAGTCCCTTCAAATTAAGTGACACACATATTTGTGCAGTCCAGACATCTGTGCCTAGTTTTTGATTATTTAAATAATTGGTTATTTTTCTTCTTCTCAATTACCACTGTAATTTTCTCACTGTGACCCCCGCCCCCTGGAGCCCCATGATTTGATGTGGTATGATGTAGACTAATTAACTCTGAATTAGTTGCTGCATAATTAATAACTGTTATCTAATCTATCATGTAAGTCACTAGGAAGCATGGTCAAATCCATGTTCAGCAATAGACCTTTCTGAAACCTACTTAGCACTCGTAAGCTCCTCTCACACTACGGCTGGCGACCAATTTGCGACCACTTTGCGACCCAAATTCCTACAGTCACCGGCAACCTTGCGACCAAAGCGAAAAAAAAGGCAGGGGAAACAAGGGTTGACGATTGGCCGGTGACTGGTCAGCCACCGGTCAACGAACTGGTCGGCGATCGGTAAAGCCCCTGTCACACCTCGCCGGACTGATGAAATGGATAGAGCCAGACAAACATATTCTAGTCCGGTGCGATTCGGACTTGAAATGAATCGATTATGTAATCGATTATGTAACGGACGGGTAACAGATGGTAACGGATGGGTAACGGATGGGTAACGGATGGGTAACGGTTGATAACGGATCTAACAATCAAAGGACAATTCAGTATACAAAAAGAACTGTAACGAACGGCAACGGACATGTAATGAATATGTAACGGACAGGAACGGACGGTAACAGACGTGGCCGAATCGGTAGAGCACAGAAGGTGCGGAAGGTCAGGAATTCAATTCCCGGCCGAGTCAAGCCAATGACTTACACATGTTATACTTGTTGGTTCCTAGCCAGGCACTTGACATTACTAGGATAGGGCAAGGACTGGTTGGCCCGGTGACATCATAATATGACAGAGTGGGATATCAGGTCATGGTGCTGGTGGCCTGGTCTTCCAGTGGGGCTGCACTATTAAACCACTGTCACAAGTCAGTGCCCGTCCTCATGACCTCAGATGTTGCCAGGAGTTAAAACCCCACCAACCAACCAACAAACCAACCTGCTTTTAAGCCCTGTAGTGGTGATATTAGATTCTGACAAAACTCTTTAGAAGTTTTTCTCATATCCGGAACACAAAGCAGGTCAAGCAGGCCCTGTTCGTCCGGGATGTCCGTAGGCTCACCATGTCTAATAATAAGGTAATCGGATGACACCGACAGGCTTCCAGTAATTAGCTCATTTGCTCAGGAAATCCTCGGTATCTCTTTGTGGGTCAGATAACTTTCACACTGAGAAAATACCGCTGAACCCAAAGCCCCAGTCACACACTACAGCTTGCGACCTTTTGCGACTACCTTGCGACACCTCTGGTCCAAAGCACTAACAACCTCCTAGCGACCAAATCAATGTATGCAAATTGTCACTGACCTCCGGGCGACCATTTTGGTTGAAAGAAGGTTTTTAGTGCAGTATCTGCAACCTTCTTGCTACCAAAATGGATGTCGGTGACCACTGATGATCACCTTGTATCCAATTGCGAACACTCTGTGACCACTTGTGACCTTTTTCGACAAACCCTTTATTGAAGGTGTGTGTGTGTTGCAACAAAGGAAACATCATATCTAGAGCGGTACCCAAACCCGCATATCTGCCATTCCAAGGCAGACCCCCTACCCATTAGTCGATTTAGGCTCCCTGATGCAATAAGACGACATTCACCACTAGTTATTCTAGTTCGCTGTGACAGGACTGATAAACACCCTTATAGAAAAGGAGTCAGCAACAGGTTGTGGACATGACCACATGAATTTGAAATTCAACATGCTAATTATGATGTTCAAACACTTACCTGTCATAGCTCGCTACTTTTAAAGTAATACAATTAATAGCTTATAAAAGGTGAAGTAACAGTATGCAGTGGTTGCCATCTTATTTTTTTCTCCATACTTTCCTATTTCGTCATATCTCTCTACTTCAACTGGATCCTGGATCCAGAAGCTCCACCTCTTATTTACAGTCCATTTTAACATAACATTAGATATTGCCAGGACGCAAAACCCCAATAACCAAACGTATTTATAATTGATTCACACCGCATCGGTAGAGCGCAGGATTACCGTGCAGAATGTCGGGAGTTCGATTCCCAGTAAAAGTAAAGCTTGTTTTATTTCTAGAGCACATTGATTTTTATTATCGGCTATTGGACGTCAAATGAGTTCGATTCCCGGTCGAGTCAAACCAGTGACTTACAAAACGATACTTGTTGTTATATAGCTTGCTGGTTGGCATTACAAGGATAGGGCAAGGACTTGTTAGCTCGGTATCAGACTAATAGGACTGAGTGGGAAATCAGGCCAGGGTGCCGCCGGCCTAATCTTCCAGTGGAGCAGCACTATAAAGTGTCTATGAGTGCACGCGATCACAAGTTGGTACGTCAAATTCCCACAAATAAGCATGGTTGTCATTCACCGCTAATACTTTTTTAATTAACAAACAAACACAAATCTACCAAAATGCGCTCAAAAGAAGAAAACAAATCAAGGCTAGTCCTCCTCCCTCATCTATCTGCGTGCGCACACTCCCATGTTCCACTTCTGCGCAGTACTTCCGGTTTCACCTAATCGCTTCTCATCATCACTTGCTGCAGTATCCTCCAGGTACCAGCACCCCCACCCTCTCCTACCCGTCGTCGCGTTGAGGGCGATCTCCCCGTCGCGTTTTTCACTTAAGGATTATTTCCATTCCGCCCACGCGTCCTGGCTTATTCAGGGCTCCAACAGCTCGCTTAGATTAGTCACTTGGCCCTGTACATTGGTGGCCTTCCCGCCCCGCCGCGTCCAGTACTGTCCCGCCCCGCCTCACCCCGCCCCGACAAGCCCGGTGTGACGGTTTAAAATCTCAGCGTGTTTAGATTCTACGCTTGGGGTTCTGTGCATGCATAAAAATCTAAAGGCATTTTAGCGTATTCGATTAATCAACTCGGGTGACCCTAACAACGTTTTGATGCACATATGTGATGTCATCGCTCCTAGCCAACCCCAGCCAAGAGGTGGGTTACACTTTTTGCACAAGGGACATGTTTTTGTCAACTCGACTCATGGTGTTCTATTTGAATTTCTACCAACTCGGGTGACCCGAGTCACCCGGGTCGTGTTAATCGAATACGTGCATGCGCATAACCCATTGATGCATGCACAGAACCCCGATCCTAGACTCTAAACACACTGAAATTTTAAACCACCACACCGGCCCGCGCCCTCCCCCCCCCCCCCCCCCCCCCCCCCCCCCCCCCCCCCCCACCCCCCCCCCCCCTCCCCCCCCCCCCCCCCCTACTCAACCCCCCCCCCCCTTCGCGGCGCCCCTCCACGCCTGCGCATTCGGGCCCCGCGCCGCCTTGCGTCACCCCGCCCTGCCCAGCCCGGCCCGGCCCGGCCGCGCCCCGTCCCGCCGCGCCATGCCCCGGTCCACCCCGCCCCGCCCCCCACCCCACCCCACCCCACCCACCCACCCCACCCCCACCCCACCCCACCCCCCACCCCACCCACCCCACCCCAACCCCACCCCACCCCCCCCACCCCGCCCCGCCCCGCCCGCCGCCCCGCCCCGCCCCGCCCACCCGCCCCGCCCCGCCCCGCACCACCCTGCCCCGCCCGCCCCGCCCCGCCCCTCCCCGCCCCGCCCGCCCCGCCCCGCCCCGCCGCCCCGCCCCGCCCCGCCCCGCACCGCCCCGCACCGCCCTGCCGCGCCCCTTCCCGCGGCGCCATGCCTCGCCACGCTGTGTCCCGCTGCGGCCAGCCCAACTATGCCGCTATGCCGCTCCCTGCTCCTCGCCGCCCCTCCCCCCCCGCCCCTTCCCACCTCCCCACCCCTCCCCCCGGCTGCCACCCCCCGTCCTGCCCCGCCCCACCGCGCCCTACCAGCCCATTACATGCACATACATACGCGCCTCATACATCTCATATTTCATGGTCACCTTCGTCCTACTGCACATTCCGACTCGGTGCCTCCGATCTCCCATCCCATCCGCCGCGCCACCTAGCGCCAATGCCGGGCGTTAACCGGTGTTGCGGTTTCCGCGGGACACCAGTTTGCCAGGGACACACCCATTCAAATGCATTCTCAATGGCCGTGAGAAAATCTTCATACAGAAAAAGTCAAATATCTCTCAAATTACACCACCTAGAAAAAACTCGCTTGGTACACATATAGAAAACATCTTTACCATAAAGATTATATTAAATTTATAAGGTTAGGGTTCTTGATTTCTATTAATTTTGAATAAAACTAATGTTTGCACTGGGCGTACCATCAAACTCAAGGCATTGTCAATGGCCGTGAGCAATCTTCATACAGAAAATGCAGAAAAAGTGAAATATCTCTAAAACGACACCACATAGAAACAAATCGCTTGGTACACATATAAAAAACATGTTTATCAAAAACAGTGTATTAAATTTATAAGCTTAGTGACTATGCTGTTCGATTTTGACGCATGCACGGAAGCGATATGTCCCTGGCAAACTGGTGTGCCTCGGAAAGTGGAACAATGGACAGACTGCACCCAACTGGGTCCTATAACCGATCAGCAGCTCACGGATTTCACTCCCTGCAAGAAAGTGTGTTCGGTCGACAGTTAGGCTAGGGGTTTCTTGTTTTGTGTGTGTGTTTTTGTGTTGTTCTTTGTGTGTGTTCTTTCTTGTTGTTGTTGTTGGTGTTTTGTGTGTGTTTTGGTGTTATTGTTTCTTTTTTTCTCTCTTTTTTTTTGGGAGGGGGGGGGGGTGTTCGGAGCGGGTAGGTTCGGGCCCCCGGTTACCCGCAGGTAAGAGGATGGCGTTGGTCGCAGCCAACGCTTAAAGTAGCATAGACTGATGATCTTCTGTTTCTGCTAGGTTTGTAAATAAATATAGTAGGTTTATTGCTGTAGCCGACCTTATGGGCCTGTCACACTACGACGCTTCTCTCGGCGACCCGTCAGCGTTGAAAGTACTATCTTGCGCGTCGAGAAACGTCAAACTTTTCGGCGGTTTGGGGGAAAAGATCGGCGTCAGCACGGCGCGTTATGCGCGCGCGGCCAACGTGTGTCGACGCGCTGGGGAAAAAAAAAAAAAGTTTGGCGCGACGTCTTCATTTAACCTTAAATGTTGCTAGGGCGTAAAACAAAAACGGCCCAGTTTGCGCAACGCGTGAGCAACGACCCTCCCGCGCGCGCGCCGTCTTCCTAGCGTTCCCATAACGTTATTCCGGCGCGTCCAACGCAGCGCGATGCGCGCCTAACGTCCTTACCCATATATTTGCGCGCGCTGGCGGTCATTGGGTTGTTTTTGACATGTTGAAAACCTTGGGCGATAGGGAACGCGCGCCGGCGTTTCGCGCCGACCATCAACGTCAAAGATAATGTACCGACGTGTACCGACGCGTGCATAACGCGCCCCCAGCGCGTCTCGATATTTCACTGATTATCGCCCCAAAACACCACACGTTGACGGGTCGCCGGCGAGAAGCGTCGTAGTGTGACAGCCCCATTACTCTAATTTGAAGTAGCTTCGATTATAAATGTGTAACCCTGTAGATATTTGAAGGGAAAACATGATGAATTCATTTCGGTGTGCTTATCAACATTTTGACACCATAGGCACTGTTTTCGAAACATGCAAAATTAGGTATAGTAGGGGCAAAAATATCAAGTCTGTATTGTAAGTGTTTAATTTGACACGGGCGATAATTGAACCTGTACATCAAAGGAAAGATTGTAATATTATACGACGCCTCTAGAGCACATTGATTTTTGTATCATCTGCTATTGGATGTCAAACATATGGTCATTCTGACATATTCCTTTGGAAGAAATCCGCTGCCTTCACACAGAATACTCTTTCCGATAAGCAGCAAGTGGTCTTTTATATGCACTTTCCCACAGACAGGACAACACATACCCCAGCCTTTGATGAACCAGTTATGGACCGCTGGTTGGAAGAGAAAACTACAAATGGATCCACTGAGCAGGATCGATTAGATGACACATACCTCCACAGGTGGACACTCAACTGCCTGAGCTACGTTCCACCCCACCAACCCAGCCATCATGCAGGTTCTCTAACCCAAGCGACAACCCCACTGATTAAACAGTACCTCTTTCGCAGTGATCGCTTCCACTAGATTTATTGTTTGCCATCTGAAGGAATCTCTTCTTTTGAATTCCCCAGCAAAATCCCGGAGATGAGATATCGACATTTCCTCGACTAGGAGGCGCATGCGCGGTGTACCGGAAACATAATGTCTTTGGTGGTTGTTGAACTGTCCACAGTGCGTGCCACCCCAGTGATTGTTGAATCCCAGAAGTGGTGAAGAAGGAGGGGAAAGCAGAGTGAGATTTTACCTAAAGGAGGAACGGGTGGGCAGCACTACTGCACAGTCTTTACTATCGCCTTCATGATTCCACCTGCATCAGGTCATATATAGGGCGCCCCCATAGATGATTTCCACCACAAGTCCACCCTCTATAACATCAATGGGAGAATTAATATTTCACTCATTTCGCAGCATGCTGTGTTGGAAAATGTCCTAGAGAAGATTTTCCACCACAAGTCTACCCTCTATAACATCAGTGGGAGAACTACTATTGTAGGCAGCAGCTCGTTGTGCAACATGCTCTATGCATGAATCTTTTAGAGAAGATTTCCACCATCAACCCACCCTCCATAACATTAACATCAATCCAAGACTAGGTCTGGGTTAAAGCCAACTATGCTATCTCTGAAGTGACATACCGCCAGTTGTAGCTTTTAGATGAAAGTTCACCTTCAAATACCATTGCAGACCACACCCATTCTTCGTGTGTGTATATATATATATATATATATTTTACCTCGGTAAACAGCCTCAGGCTAGCCTCAGGCTAGGGAGAGGTAAGCACGTCCGGTACCAGCAATTAGCATATACAACTCACGACTGGATAACGTGTCGTTGGGTTGCTCCGGCAAAATTAGTCTACATACAAGCAAATACGCAGTAAGTATAATAAAAACTGTGGTTAGCTTAATTATGATGCATTAGAGCATCAATATGGAAAGTTTAGACTTTCGTTGGTCCAATTTGGACGAGTTATTTGGTTATAAACAACCAAGGATAGAACACTCGAGTGGGTTTCTCGAAGGAACCAAACCGGTCATTAGCGGTTATGTCAACACCCGGGTCACCGTGTGACTATGGGTAGAGATGTGGGTTTCGCCCTATCTCATGTGGAAATTCTCTCGTACTCTAATAGAGAGTAATGTTGGAGATGCTCCTGGGTTTCTTTTATAGACTCCCCTAGACAAAACTTTTTCAGGCGTTTCTCCGAGTTTCGTAGCATTTTCTCCAACTTGTTGACGTAGTAGTCACAGGTGGGAGAAGTGTGCGGAACAGAGGGATGGGCGGGCCGATACACTGGTCCCGACCCCGCGTAAGGTTTGGGCTTGACCCACAACCCACGCACAAATTTAGCTTATTACGCCTGTGTTATAACGGTATAAACACGTTCTTTAACACCAATAGATGTCCAAATGAGTTTGAAACAACCATATTGTGACATATATATATACCGGGACTGACCAAAAATGTTTGTTTCAGCTCCCGATGGCCACGAAGCGGAGTAAGCGCGGTGCAGCAGCAGCCGAGGGGCGTGTTCCGAGTGGAGTGGACGAGGAGTACGACTCCTCACCCGTGTTGTCGGCAGGGCCGTCGACACAGCCCCGGGCGCATATCCTCTCCGACCCGGACGAGGACGCAGTGCCTGATGTGCCTGCGCCTCCAGATTGGGAGGCTCGCTTTGCAAGATTGGAAAGCCACATCTTGACTGCCAAATCGCCTGTGTCTCGGAAGCGGCGTAGGCCGAGTGTCCAAGAGGATTCGTTTGAGGATTTCTTGGACACAGACTCGGCGGTGGAGCTTAAGGCTCCTCCTCCTCCTTCTCCTAAACGGAGGAAGAAGAAGAAACAGGTGATTTCTTCGGGTGATGAATTCACCAAGGAGCGGGCAGAGACTGGTTTTCGCAAAAAGCGGAAGACTAAGTCCAAAAAGAAGAAGAGGAAGAGGAAATATTCTTCTTCTGAGTCGTCCACTGAGTCTACTTCTACGGAATCAGACTCAGACACCGTATATGAAGGGGTCTATGCACTAAAGTGGCTAAGAAGGTGGAGAAGCCAAAGGCTAAGCGGGTTAAAACCACTACGCTTATGCGCGAGACCGTGAATGGTCATTTTCGCACGTTCAAACCGGCGGAGGTTATCTCCAAGTTAGGAGATGAGTTAACAGGCATAAAGGGTGTTCCCAACTCCATCATTAAAGAAATGGATCGGGATGTCAATATGACGGATGACCGTAAGAAGTTTGAGGATGTGTTGCACACAGTGCATAAGGCAGTGTTGGCTACCCTAACAGCTATTGTTCCTGTGGCTAATAGGATGCAGAGTGAAAATAAGTTCTCGTCTTTGGCTAAGACAATGGACAAAGGCATTGCAGTGCTAGCGGCGGCAGGTAATTACCTGTCGTTTCGAAGATATGAAAATGTCTTCAAGTCAGTTTGCACAGATGCTGGCAAAGAAGTGGCTCGCTCTAAGAAGGTTACCGATAATGAGGGGAAGGAGTTTACGCTTTATCTTGCTCCAGAGCCGATTAAAGGGAAACCTTTAGATAACACCAAGATGTTTGGCGGTCAACTACAATACCTCTATAAAGAGGTAGAGACTGCAGCCAAGAGTGGCAAAAACATGGATGGCAAGAAGAAACAGGAAGTTCCTCGTTTCAAAAAGTCACGAGGGGATTTTCGTCCACGACGGTTCACCAGAGGAACCAGACCGAGTTCAAACTTCGGTCAAGGGTTTCGGGGCCGGGGCGCTCGCCCAGGCTGGACCGACAACACCGCACGGCCAATAGGCCGAGGGTTCAACTCGTCGAGACCTTTCCCCAGGGGCGGGTCCAAGTAGAGGTCCAAACACAAACTGTAAGCAACTTTGTGGCTGGTAATATTAGTAATCATATTTCTGAGTGGCACAAAATTACTAGTGACCAAGAAATTATAGAAATAGTTAGGGGTGTTCAAATTCCCTTTACACAAATTCCTGTACAAAGTATAATACCTTTTCCATATAACATTCAACCAGTTGAACGAGACGCACTAACTAAACAGGTACATAAATTCTTTGAGAAAGGAATTATACAAAAAGTGACACACTGTTCAGGACAGTTTATTTCAAACATTTTCTCGAGACCGAAGCCTAATGGTGATGTTCGAATGATCCTGGATTTAACAATCCTTAATAAAAGGGTGGAATATCGACATTTTAAAATGTTCTCTCTAGATACGGCACGAGATCTGATTACACCAGATGCGTGGATGGCTAGTGTTGATTTACAGGATGCATATTATACGCTTCCCATAATGGAACAATACCGAAAATTTCTTCGATTTATTTGGGATAACCAACTCTATGAGTTTACCTGCATGCCGAATGGCTTAGCTTGTGCGCCACGTTTATTTACTAAATTGCTTAAACCTGTTTTCTCGGTAATGGCGAGGAAGGGTCACATAATGTTTCCATACATAGATGATTCTTTTATTATAGCATCAACACAAATTGGTTGTGTGAATGCAGTTTTGGATTTATGTGCATTACTCACTAAATTGGGGTTTTATGTACATCAACAAAAGTCAGTGTTTAAACCAACAAAACAACTCAAATGTTTAGGGTTTATTCTGGATACACAGTCCCTTACAGTGTCGATAACAGAACAAAAACTAATTAAGTTTATGACTACAGCGACTCAGCTTATTAAGTTATCAAAGCCAAAAATTAGACAGGTTGCTGTTCTTATTGGCATAATGACCTCATATGCACCTGCTGTGTTATATGGGAAGGCCCATATTAAGTCGCTAGAAATAGATAAAAATTTAGCGTTAACACGAACTAAAGGCAATTTTGAGCGAAAGATGTTTATTTCGCAAGAAGGGTTACAGGATATTGGATGGTGGATGCAACATATAGCAAGTTCACCAAATCCAATCCGCATGGCGGAACCTAATACAGTAATTACTACTGATGCTTCGTTAGAAGGTTGGGGAGCTCATCGAGATGGGGTCACAACAGGAGGTAGATGGCTTGATGATGAAAAATCAGACTATATTAATGCACTAGAATTGCGTGCTATTTATCTGGGCTTACGTAGTTTAGTAAAGATAAATAAATCACAGGTTAGAATACTAACTGATAATACTACTGCCATGGCATATATTCGTAACATGGGTGGAACCAAATCAAAGTCTTGCAATCAGTTATCTAAACTGATTTGGAACTGGGCACAGGCTCAACAAGTCTGGCTGACTGTAGCGCATATTCCAGGGTCACAAAATACACTTGCAGATTATAAAAGTAGAAATTTCCATGACCATTTAGAGTGGTCTCTCTCTACACATTTGTTTAACTTCGTTTGTGAAAAATGGGGTACACCTGAAGTTGACTTATTTGCATCACGAAATAATAACAAGTTACCCTGTTATGTTTCTTGGCATCCTGAACCGGATGCTTGGAAAGTAGATGCGTTTGCTATTACTTGGGAAAATAATTATTTTTATATTTTCCCACCATTTAGCATTATCAGCCGAGTAGTGAGAAAAATCGGCTTGGAAGGGACACATGCGATACTGGTGGTGCCCGATTGGGACACGCAACCTTGGCTGCCAGCAGTTTCACAACTGGCAAAAGATCGTATACGATTCCCAAGAAAACTCGGGAATCTGACGCACCACGGACCGCTAGTGGTTCACGGCGACGTGTCAACGACGCCCCTATTGGCATTCCTTTTCTAAGGAAGCAGCTACAGCAATTTGGATTGGACAGAATTACTGAGGATAGGATAGTATCGGATGCCTGGAGGCCAGGAACTGTCAAAATGTATACAACCTATTTAAAGAAATGGGGTGTACATTGTTTGTTAATGAAAGTTAAACCAACAAATCCAAAGATTTCACAAGTAGCTCGGTTTCTTCGTTCTCTAGAGGATGAAGGACTTTCCTTTGGATCGATTAATGCGGCGAGGTGTGCGTTATCAATTATATTACCTAGAATTGATGGCGAAACAGTTGGAAAACATTATGTTATTTGTTATTTACTTCGTTCAATTTATCAAAGGAATCCTCCAAAACCAAAGTATAGTCGGTTTTGGGATGTTTCTATAGTATTTAAGTTGTTTCAGGCTTGGCCTCACAACTCGTGGTTAGATATAAAACAGTTAGGTTTTAAGGTCGCGGTCCTGTTATTGTTAGTAACCGGACACAGAGGACAGACGATTGTTGCTTTATCCTTAACTGGATTAGAAATAGACAAGCAACAAGCTACGTTTGATTTAGAAAAATTGCTCAAATCGAACACGTTAGGTGACCCTTTATCAACGGTTCACTTAGACTGTTTTCCGAATGATCGGAAATTATGTGTTGTGTCGGCCATACGGGCTTATATATACAAGACAAAGGATTTACGTGCATCACAACAACTATTAGTGAGCTTTATAAAGCCACATAAGGCGATTTCACGAGACACACTTGCCAGATGGACAATTACGGTGTTGAAATTGGCTGGAGTGGATACGAGTAAATACTCTTCCCACTCAACTAGAGGAGCCATGGTCTCCAAGGCACGGGTGCTTGGTATTTCTGTGAAAAGAATACTAGCGCATGCAGGCTGGAAGACGGCTAAGTCGTTTGCAAAACATTATAATAAACGACTAGAAAAGCCTACCGGCGTTGCAAAGCGTCTTCTCGCCAACTAACAAGAATAGGTGAGAACAAAAATTTAGAATGTTATAATAATAAGAAAGAATGATATTAAGGATAAAAATGAATTATGTAAAGGTCTCCCTAGCCTGAGGCTAGCCTGAGGCTGTTTACCGAGGTAAAATAGTATAGTTATACGAGTCTTACCTTGGTACAGATGATGGATAACTGTTGTTTTACCGAGGTATAAGCCTCGGATAGATGTGGGCTAGGGCCCTCCCGCCACACCCTGCCACATCTATTCCGTTGGTGTACCTTTTCGGTAAAGTAATAGTATCCATTGTTTGAAAGTCATTTTTATCCTCAATAAGTAGGTTAAGATTGCTGGTACCGGACGTGCTTACCTCTCCCTAGCCCACATCTATCCGAGGCTTATACCTCGGTAAAAGAACAGTTATCCATCATCTGTACCAAGGTAAGACTCGTATAACTATACTATATATATATATATATTTTTTTTATATTTATATATTTATATCACATATATTTCTAAGTTAGTTTCTCAGATAACCTGACCCCCTTCCCCCCTCTCCCCCCCCCCTTCCCCCTCTCCCTCCCCCTCTCCCTCCCCCTCCCCCCACACCCCACACACACACATATTCAAAACTCACATACACCGGGGGCGGTGGCCGAATCGGTAGAGCGTGAGCCTCGCGTGCGGGAGATCGGGAGTTCAGTTCCCAGTCGAAGCAAACCGATGACTTATACAATTAATACTTGTTGCTTCCTAGCCTGGCGCTTGGCATTAATAGGATAGGCTAAGGACTGGTTAGCTCAGTGTCAGGATACTGTGACTGAGTGGGATATCGGTTCATGGTGCCATCTACCTGATTTTCCTGTGGGGCAACACTATAGAGTTGCCATGAGTGCATACTATCACAAGTAGGTACCCATCCTGATATGACCTTAGATGTTGCCAGGACGTAAAACTCCAACAACCAACCAATCAAAACCCAACAAGGCCCTACTAACCAGGTCCGCATTCATCTCGCCTTATCCTTGCCCGCCTAACACCGGCCGGGATGGCTGACTGGATTCAACTCTCGCTTCCCCGACGGGAGGTTGTGGGATCAACCCCATTGAAAGCAAAGAGATACAACATTGATACTTGTCTCGTGCGCATGTGGCGGGCGTATGCCTCTTCCTACCACTAGGTGTCATCACCGACCCACCTTCATCTGGGTCCCCACCTGCCACCTGACGCGGGAAATTGTGTTACACGTACACGTATAAAATTCGGTGACACATTTATATATATATATATGTATGTATAAGTGTGTGTATGTATTTGTATATATGTATGTGTAAATATGTTTGTATTTATATTTGTATGCTTATGTATAGATGCACATATGTACACGATGTATGTAGCGAGTGGAGTGTCACCCCCCCCCCCCCCCCCCGCAGTGAGTTGGAGTGGTGCATGCCGGTACCCCCCCCCCCCCCTCTGGCGCACCCAATTCCCGGCGAGAGTGGGGAGTCGTATGACACTACATAGCTTATTACGGGTGATAAAGGGTTTATCACTGTCCATATATGTAAATATATATGTGATGTATAACGCATTATGTGAGTATAAAGGTGCTGAAGGGAACTATTTCATCATTATTATTATTATTACATGATACACTGTACTGCCTCCTTCATGTGTCATGACTGGTGGTGTCACCTCCGAAGCTACCCGGTACCTTCATAGCCTAAAAACGTCACTCGCATCGGAAGATTATATATCCATATCTATATTTTACCTCGGTACTATGCATCTGGCTACTTGTAGTCCAGGGAGAAGGAAGCACATCCAGTTCCTGCAATTAGCGTAATCAACTCACAACAGGAGGACATTTGGGAGCAGCTCCGGCAGTTTTTTTACATTAACTCCAAAACCAACAAGGTTAGTATGGTACAAACTGGATATGTTGGTTTAGTTCATGTTAGCATTCACATACACAGTTTTGTAAAACTTTTCCATAAGTTATTACTGTTTTACAGCTTAATTATGATCGTATTGATAATGATCGTTAGAACAATGCATCCAGTGTTTGGTTATCTAAGAAGTCGCCCATTGCCGAAAGGAGAGATGCTTGGCAGGAGCCATTTACATCACTAGGATTAATTTCTGGGTTTCTTTAAGATTCCCCAAATAACTATTATCGATAAGGCATACCTCTGAGTCCTCTAGTACTTTCTTCAACGTGATCAGTCTGTTTCCCATACCGTCATCCTCTGACTGTCTATCAACCACATGCCTGCATTAAGAACTGTTTAAAACGGGTTTAAAGCCATAATACACACCTCGTGTAATTATACTCTAATTAACGGTGTGATATTCAGCCCGAATAATGCCTTATCATTGGTCTTTTGGGTTTTTACTCACAGTCTCCAATCCATGGTTACGAAGCGGAGTAAGGCAGAGGCATCTTGTGCACTCAGTGAGGATGAAGAACCCTCACCGCCGGCATAGGTGCAAAGGTTGCGGCAACAAAGAGATTCCGATGAGGTGGGGGGGGGGGCTCCGTCACCGGCCCAGCCCAGCTGACCTAGATGAGCGGGTAGCACGTCTAGGACAACAAAAGATGGAGGAGATGCTTCCCTCCAGAGTGGTGACCAGGAAAGGGAAGAAACCAGTGACACAGGATTAAGAGGAATCTGAGTGGTAGGATCTATCGAAATATCAGGCCTCATCTGATGACGAGTAAGAGGAGGAGGTTGTTGTGGCTGCACGCAAATGCAAAAACAAGAAGAAGGTACACTCATCAGATGGGGATGAGTACACAAGGGCACGCAAAAAGAAGCCACATGCGAAGAAGAGCAAGAAGACCAAGAAGAGGAAGAAGAACAAATCCTCTTCCTCTGACTGTTTGTCAGACTCATCTTCGACGAGTTCCGACTCAGACACAAAACAGGCGGGGAAATACATGAAGTTGAGTGGTAAGGAAATGAAGAAGTGCAAGGTACTATGGCGTAAGAAGATGCACCTAACTACGCTTATGTGGAAAACCATACGGGGGGCACTTCAACACCTTCAAGCCGGCCGAGGTCATTATCAAGTTGGCCGAGAAATTCACGGGGATCAAAGGGATCCCGGAATCTGCCATCAAAGAGATGAATTCTGATGTCAGGCTTAGCGAGTACCGGAAAACGTTTGAAACGGTTCTACATACAGTACACAAAGGGGTACTCTCGGCCATTGCACCTATAGCCAACAGGATGATGGCTGATAATAAATTCTCATTGCTGTGTGGGGAGATGAATGCGAGAATTGAGCTGCTGACAGCGACAAGCAATTTCCTGTCCTCCTGATGTTTCGAAAACGTCTTCAAGGTGGTCTGCACAGATGCAGGCAAGGAGGTAGCCAGATCAAAGAAGGTCTTGGACAATGACAGGAATACACATTATTCCTTGCCCCCAAGCCCATTAAGGGAAAACCACTGGACAAGACAAAGATGTTCGGTGGACAACCACAGCACTTGTTCAAACACGTGGAGACTGGTTCCAATTGTGTGAAAGATATGGAAACGGACAAATAGAAGTCTGTAAATGCAAATCCTACCCGCTTCAAGAAGACAAGGCAGGATTTTCGAAACCGGCGAACTGGACAACGAGGAGGCCGGTTCAGAACAAACTTCAGCTTCCAAGCCAGGGGAAGGGGCCAAAGGCAGTCATTCGGCTGGACCGATGAAAACAGACCCCTCAAGAGGGAGTTCAATTCACAGAAGCCATTACCCCACCCATGGAACAAATAGAAGTGGCAATGCAAACACCAGTAAGCATATTTAAAGCTGGTAACCTCAATAATTGCCTACCTGAATGGAATAACATTACAGAGAATTTAGCTATCCTTAGTCTAGCGGACAGAGTAAGAATACCCTTGATAGAGGAACCTATTCAAAATAGCATACCTTTCCCTTACCGATTTCACAGTTCAGAACACGAGGCATTAGATAATCAGGTCCTGTATGTGTGTGTATGCAAATACACCTTATCCAATAAACTACAAGTGGTACAATGTTAAATGGCCGGAACACCATGCAATGCCTAGGCGCTGACAACAGAAGGCGCTATGTAAGCTAAGAGTAAGAAAGAGAGAAAAAGACTCACCTTCTACAAACAAACAAACAGAATGCATGCAAGAAATATGAAGAGCCAAATATGCATGAACATAAGAAAGATAGAAAACATTATATTCCAGAGAAACAAGCAAACAACATGCATGCACAAAGTAAGAAGAGCCGAATGTGCATGGACATAAGAAGGTGGTGCATCAGAGAGGCGCGTGCCAACACCCAGTACACACTACGTCATCTGATAACCCCGCACCCGCCTGGTGCGCCACCGTCCACCGTCTTCTCACCGTGTTACACTCAATTAGGTACGGGCAACATTTCTAGTCCGTGCCTCCCTTCCCCACCCACACACCCTCCATAAAGCCAGCATTGCCCGCGCTGTTGCGCAGTCATGCAAGGAGGTGATGCGTCTGCATATGGGAGGCAGGTTTGATGGCGCATGACGCCTGGTTGGTTGGTTGTTGGAGCTCTACATCCTGGCAACATCTAAGGTATTGTCAGGACAGGTGCCAACTTGTGACAGTGCGCATTCTTGGTGACTTTATAGTGCTGCCGCACTGGGAAACCAGGACATCAACATGGTGTCCCGATATCTCACTCAGTCACATTATCCTGACACTGAGCTAACCATTCCTTGGCCTATCCTATTAATGCTGAGCACCAGGATAGGAAGCGGCAAGTATAAATTGTGTAAGTAATTGGTTTGACTCGACCATGAATCAAACTCCCGATCTCCCGCACGGGAAGCCTGCACTCTACCGATTCGGCCACCGCCTTCGGTTTGACACCCGGTGCTTGTGTCTTGGTGTCTTGTGTGCAAGGTGTGTTTTATTATATAATATAAGTGGTTAATTGTAAATCAGAGTAAGGTTTTGGCAGCAAAGGGGAGATATTAATACGCAGAATGTCCACTACCCATATAGGAGATTTTGGAATCAATCCCCCGTTGAGTTAAGGTTCAGACTTACACAATTGGTACAATCGGTACACTTGGTACAATCGGTAAAATTTGTACAATTTGTACATTGTACTTTGCATTACTATGATAGCTTGGTTGGCCCAGTCTCAGGGTAATCGGTCATGAAATCCACTTCATGGTATTCAATGGGGCAGCACTATAAACTTAAAGTATAAGTGTGCCATGTTCTATGTCCGCATCAGTGCTGAACAGAATCCGAACTCGGCATCAATCAGTTGTATCGAATTGGGAAGGTGTACATAGGCATGTCGTTAGGGTGCTGAAAATGGGAAATATTGCACCTAGAGCCGGCCTCGAACCCACATCTCAGTGCAGACCACTACACTCATCACTCTGGAATTGTAAGTATTTGAAATGCTTACAATCACATACATACAGGCAATCCACTAACACATGCATACACATGGTAGGTTTAACAACTATACATCGTGCAGCTTGTACAGGATCCTGGTCACAGCAGCAGTGTCGTGGCGGTGCTGAAAATGGGAAATATTGCACCTAGAGCGGGACTCGAACCCACATCTGTTTGCATTCCAGGCCAGTGTGATAACCATTACAACAGCTAGGCTCCCTGATATCACCACACTACCCATGCCAACATGTCTATGTGGTTACTTGCCTGAGAGGTTAGTGCAGACCACTACACTTGTCCCCCTGTAAACCATACATTGGAGGGAGGGGTTTAAGGTCGATCGTATGCTTTCTAAAAGTTATAAAAATGTTAGGTTAATTGGGCAGGTTTCGAACCCACACCTTTTGCCATTACGGTCGACAACAATATCAACATTTTGATTGTACCCTTTGTGGGGAGAGGCGGGGACAGGTGTCATGGAAAAGTGTATCTTTTGTACGCTTGTGAAAATATTGATAATTGTGATGAAGAATTTTATGCAATCCATGTAATATATTTATCTAAAAGAAATTATAAAAATGCAAAACCCTCAGACTATGCAACTTTAATTAATGTTTCATCACCAAGCAAATGGGATCATATTATCGATTACTATTTTAGATATCTAAAAGAAATTACAGAAATGCAAAACCGTCGGCCTACACAATTTTATTTTTAATAAATGATTCGTCACCAAGCAAGTGTGATCATTCATATAATCGATTAATATTTTCGATATCTAAAAGAAATTACAGAAATGCAAAATTGTCGGACTACACAATTTTAATAAATGATTCATCAGCAAGCAAATGGGATCATATTATCGATTAATAGTTTCGATATCTAAAAGAAATTACAGAAATGCAAAATTGTCGGACTACACAATTTTAATAAATGATTCATCACCAAGCAAATGGGATCATATTATCGATTAATATTTTCGATATCTAAAAGAAATTACACAAACGCAAAACTGTCAGACTATGCAACTTTAATAAATGATTCATCACCCAGCAAATTGGATCATACAATCGATTAATATTTTCGATATCGGTGAGGCCAACCCGACCAGCTCGTCAATGGTCATTCTGCTGATTCAGCAAATGAATCCGACACCCAGGGGCCTAGTTGATTTATGTGACTCACATCACAATAATCAGCCATCGGCCACCACCCAGGCCATGGTTATGCCTCGACGGACACCCTCTCGTCACCACTCGTCCAATATTTAAAGTTGCATAGTCCGATGGTTTTCAGTTGTTGTCATTCTTTTGAGATAAATATTTTAGGTTGATCATAATAATCTACTTTTCTTTAGTTTGATGTAACTTTGATTCAAAATTACAAACTTTGGAAATATTTTAAGTGTAAACATGCCCAATTAATGAAATTTTGGCGTGATTGTCAAGATTCTAAACCCACAGGCTTCATACATATTGTAGTAGTCTGCACTGACCTCTCAGGTAAGTAACCGCATAGACAGGTAGGCGTGGGTAGTGTGTTGATATCAGGGAGCCTAGCTGGTGTAATGGTTAGCACACTGGTCCAGAATGCAAAGAGATGTGGGTTTGAGTCCCGCTCTAGGAGCAATATTTCCCATTTTCATCACAGCCACGCCACTGGTTGCTGTGAGCAGGATCCTGTACAAACTATGTACTGTATGGTTGTTGAACCTACCCTGTGTATGTATGTGTTAGTTACATTGCCTGTATGTATGTAATTGTAAGCATTAAAAGACTTACAATTCCATGGGGATGAGTGTAGTAGTCTGCACTGACCTCTCAGGTCAGTAACCACATAGACAGGTAGGTGTGGGTAGTCTGGGTACTGTGTTGATATCAGGGAACCTAGGTGGTGTAATGGTTAGCACACTGGCCCGGACTGCAAAGAGATGTGGGTTCGAGTCCCGCTATAGGCACCATATTTCCCATTTTCATCACCCCCACAACAATATATTAGGTTGATGGTTATAACCTACCACACTTTAGTTTGAAGCAACTTTTATTTTAAGTAGCTAATTTTTAGATATTTGAAGTGCAAACATGGCAAATTGATGTAGGCAACCATGCCAAAACTCCATAGGCTTCAGCAGTAACAGATTCTAATAAATTGCCTCAACATGCTCTTTGATGTGGAAAAACATGCTTAATAAGTGCATCATAATCTAAGTTAGATATGTAGGATCAAATCTAGGTGATAGTTTTGGTTTTGAAAATTTGATGCTCTCATTGGACTATGCAGCTTTAACAGGTTCTATTACCTTGCCCTAAGACGTCCTTCTATGTAGCAACAATGCATAAAGGTACATAGTCCGATTGTTTTGAGGCTTTGTAATTTTCTGAGATAAATATATTAGGTTGATGGTTATAATCCACCTTACTTTACTTTGAAGTAACAATTATTTTAAATGGCTGACTTTTGAAATATTTGAAGTGCAAACATGCAGAATTAATTTTGGCAAGCACATCAACACTCTGACACAATAAATAGGCTTCTGAAGTAACACATTATATTAAATTGCCTCAGCATTTGGTGACAAATACTTAATAAGTGCACCAGTACCTAAGTTAGATTTGTAGAATCAAACTGGTGTTCTCTGTGGCGGAGTGGTTAGAGTGTCTGACTTTTTTCTAGGTCGGACTCCTAATCTGAAGGTCGGTGGTTCAATTCCCCATACCCCACCTCTGCCAATTTGGATTTCCACCGCTGTGTATAACTTACAGCGTCATCAAAGGCCAGTTGCTCTCATACCATGTCTATGTGGTGTGGGAGGTTAAAAATCCCTTGGGTTGGTAAAAGTGTAGGCTCGGGCTTTCTATCGACAAACTGTCTAATGGTGAAAAAAAGTCTATACAGACTTATCCATGATAGGCAGTATATAAATCTTCAAGAACAAATCCAGATAATTGTGTTGGTTTTGAAAATGTGATGTTTTCATCGGATTATGCAGCTTTAATAAGTGCACCAGTAGGTAAGTTAGATATGTATGTTTAAAGGTAGAACAGTGATTTATTTTCACAACGGTGATGCTGTTATTGGACTGTAACTTAGACATCTCCACCCACGTGACAATGCTGTCTACAGGTGGACATTGTTAGAACTACATGTGCTTTCTGCGATACATAAGTCACAAAGAAATGGGTTTGGGGATGGGGGTAGGGGGGGGGAGGGGGAGGGGTGTGTGGCCGGGAATGGCTACTTCAAGTTATAACTACTATAGTACTATCAAGCTGGTTAGATGAAAGCGTATATGTTGTTGTTGGTTGGGGTTTTACGTCCTAGCAACCTTTATGGACATATCAGGACGGGTTCCGACTTGTGACAGTGCACACCCATGGCGACTTTATAGTGCTACCCTAATGGGAGACCAGGTCTGTGGCACCGTGACCCGATCTCCCACTCGATATCCTGACTGTGGGCTAACCAGTCCTTGCCCTATCCTATCCTTGCCCCCAGGCTAGGAAGCAACGAGTATCAATTTGTAAGTCATTGGTTTGACTTGAACAGTGTTCGAACCCGTGGGTTCGAATCCCACGATCTACCAAAACGGCACACGCTCAACTCATTCGGCCATCCCTTCTAGTCAATATGTATATATATATATATATATTTTACCTCGGTAAACAGCCTCAGGCTAGCCTCAGGCTAGGGAGAGGTAAGCACGTCCGGTACCAGCAATTAGCATATACAACTCACGACTGGATAACGTGTCGTTGGGTTGCTCCGGCAAAATTAGTCTACATACAAGCAAATACGCAGTAAGTATAATAAAAACTGTGGTTAGCTTAATTATGATGCATTAGAGCATCAATATGGAAAGTTTAGACTTTCGTTGGTCCAATTTGGACGAGTTATTTGGTTATAAACAACCAAGGATAGAACACTCGAGTGGGTTTCTCGAAGGAACCAAACCGGTCATTAGCGGTTCTGTCAACACCCGGGTCACCGTGTGACTATGGGTAGAGATGTGGGTTTCGCCCTATCTCATGTGGAAATTCTCTCGTACTCTAATAGAGAGTAATGTTGGAGATGCTCCTGGGTTTCTTTTACGTAAAGATTTGGGTTTGACCCACAATCCACGCACAAATTTAGCTTATTACGCCTGTGTTATAACGGTATAAACACGTTCTCTAACACCACCAGATGTCCAATTGAGTTTGAAACAACCAAATTGTGACAAATATATATACCAGGACGGACCAAAAATCTTTGTTTACAGTTCCTGATGGCCACGAAGCGGAGTAAGCGCGGTGCAGCAGCAGCCGAGGGGCGTGTTCCGAGTGGAGTGGACGAGGAGTACGACTCCTCACCTGTGTTGTCGGCAGGGCCGTCGACACAGCCCGGGCGCATATCCTCTCCGACCCGGACGAGGACGCAGTGCCTGATGTGCCTGCGCCTCCAGATTGGGAGGCTCGCTTTGCACGGTTGGAAAGCCACATCTTGACTTCCAAATCGCCCGTGTCTCGGAAGCGGCGTAGGCCGAGTGTCCAAGAGGATTCGTATGAGGATTTCTTGGACACAGACTCAGCGGTGGAGCTTAAGGCTCCTCCTCCTCCTTCTCCTAACGGAGGAAGAAGAAGAAACAGGTGATTTCTTCGGGTGATGAATTCACCAAGGAGCGGGCAGAGACTGGTTTTCGCAAAAAGCGGAAGACTAAGTCCAAAAAGAAGAAGAGGAAGAGAAAATATTCTTCTTCGATTCGTCCACTGAGTCTACTTCTACGGAATCAGACTCAGACACCATATATGAAGGTGTCTATGCGGACATTGGCACTAAAGTGGCTAAGAAGGTGGAGAAGCCAAAGGCTAAGCGGGTTTAAACCACTACGCTTATGCGCGAGACCGTGAATGGTCATTTCCGCACGTTCAAACCGGCGGAGGTTATCTCCAAGTTAGGAGATGAGTTAACAGGCATTTAAAGGGTGTTCCCAACTCCATGTTTAAAGAGATGGATCGGGATGTCAATATGACGGATGACCGTAAGAAGTTTGAGGATGTGCTGCACACAGTGCATAAGGCAGTGTTGGCTACCCTAACAGCTATTGTTCCTGTGGCTAATAGGATGCAGAGTGAAAATAAGTTCTCGTCTTTGGCTAAGACAATGGACAAAGGCATTGCAGTGTTAGCGGCGGCAGGTATTACCTGTCGTATCGAAGGTATGAAAATGTCTTCAAGTCAGTTTGCACAGATGCTGGCAAGGAAGTGGCTCACTCTAAGAAGGTTACCGATAATGAGGGGAAGGAGTTTACGCTTTATCTTGCTCCAGAGCCGATTAAAGGGAAACCCTTAGATAACACCAAGATGTTTGGCGGTCAACTACAATACCTCTATAAAGAGGTAGAGACTGCAGCCAAGAGTGGCAAAAACATGGATGGCAAGAAGAAACAGGAAGTTCCTCGTTTCAAAAAGTCACGAGGGGATTTTCGTCTAAGACGGTTCACCAGAGGAACCAGACCGAGTTCAAACTTCGGTCAAGGGTTTCGGGGCCGGGGCGCTCGCCCAGGCTGGACCGACAACACCGCACGGCCAATAGGCCGAGGGGTCAACTCGTCGAGACCTTTCCCCAGGGGCGGGTCCAAGTAGAGGTCCAAACACAAACTTTACAAGTCCCTGCAGCCTCTAAAAACACACAAACTGTAAGTAACTTTGTGGCCGGTAATATTAGTAATCATCTTTCTGAGTGGCACAAAATTACTAGTGACCAAGAAATTTTAAAAATAGTTAGGGGTGTTCACATTCCCTTCACACAAATTCCTGTACAAAGTATAATACCTTTTCCATATAACATTCAACCAGTTGAACGAGAGGCACTAACTAAACAGGTACATAAATTCTTTGAGAAAGGAATTATACAAAAAGTGACACATGGTTCAGGACAGTTTATTTCAAACATTTTCTCGAGACCGAAGCCTAATGGTGATGTTCGAATGATCCTGGATTTAACAATCCTTAATAAAAGGGTGGAATATCGACATTTTAAAATGTTCTCTCTAGATACAGCACGAGATCTGATTACACCAGATGCGTGGATGGCTAGTGTTGATTTACAGGATGCATATTATACGCTTCCCATAATGGAACAATACCGAAAATTTCTTCGATTTATTTGGGATAACCAACTCTATGAGTTTACCTGCATGCCAAATGGCTTAGCTTGTGCGCCTCGTTTATTTACTAAATTGCTTAAACCGGTTTTCTCGGTAATGGCGAGGAAGGGTCACATAATGTTTCCATACATAGATGATTCTTTTATTATAGCATCAACAAAAATTGGTTGTGTGAATGCAGTTTTGGATTTATGTGCATTACTCAATAAATTGGGGTTTTATGTACATCGACAAAAGTCAGTGTTTAAA